>JAXIVH010000740.1:0-37500 GCA_036785325.1 Urophycis tenuis
GGCCTCGTCGACACACTTCATTGTACAGCGTGACTGTAAGCGATGCTGCACATTTGACAGTAAAGAACTCGGATCGTCCTTGTGGCGCATCAGCCGATGGTTATGAGCTTTTTCTTTTGTGTGTTTAAATAAAAAAATACAAAAAAAAAAAAAAACTCTCGCTCGGACCGCAGCTCCGGTTCCTACACAGTGTTTTGCGCGGGCATCGAGTTGCTGTTTTGACAGACGAACGCGCCATAAAAGATGAAACGGGAGACGGGGGAGATAAAGGCGCGGCGGGGGGGGGGGGGGGGGACGTGGGATTGATTTATGGGGACGGACGGACAGGCGGTTGGTCGGACGGTCGGACATGGAGCACCAGGGAGCCACCGCCACCTTGACCCCCCCCGTGGCGTGGCGGCTGCACCCAGAACCCCCCTCTGAGGTGGACAGAGTGGAGCTTCTCCGTGCCGCTGCCCCTTATCCCCACGGCGGGAGCCTCCACTGCTTTCCCTCCAGAGCTCGCAAGGAGGGGGCATGCAGAGCGGCTGACTTCTGAGACACGTTGACAAAAGAGCAGAAAATGGCCCGATTCCTGTTGTGCTTTGGGCTGCGTCGGCACAGAAAGGTTAGCTTTTGGGTTTCCAGCAAAACCTAACCTCATACCAGTCAAGCCTGATTGTTGTGTGTTCGATTATCATTTCAAAGGCTTATTATGATACTTTATACAAACGCGCACAAAGATCTCGGGTCTCTCTCTCCGTTGTAAGCACAACGCCTCAAGGTTTTTCCGCGGCTCTAAGTAGCGAGACTGTTTTTTGTCATTGTCCAGAATACAAAGGAAGGAAATTAGGAACGCTTCTCCTGATCAGCGCTGCAAAAGACATGGGGAGAACCCACGACAACAAAAACAAGACCAACATAAGCATAAACAATCCCCCCCCACCGGCCAACCTTGCAGGGTTCTACAATAATAAGCGCAAATAAATAATAAATGCAATACGTGCAAAAACAGCATGTTTTTTGAACATCCGACCGTAAACAGGTTTTTTCTCGGGTGGAGGAAGGACTGCCCTGAGGGGGTCCTCTGGGCCCTCGCTCTGCAAACGAGGCTAGGCTGCTAGCTACCCCGCTAGCCCCAGCTGCAGCCCTGACTCCAGGCCAACACGGGAGGGAATCCCTGGCATCGTCCTGGAACACATTCCTCCCTGTGTGTGTGTGTGTGTGTGTGTGTGTGTGTGTGTGTGTGTGTGTGTGTGTGTGTGTGTGTGTGTGTGTGTATGTGAGTCCGTGAGTGAGTGAGTGTGTGAGTCTGTGTGTGTGTGTGTGTGTGTGTGTGAGTCCGTGAGTGAGTGAGTGTGTGAGTCCATGAGTGAGTGAGTGTGTGAGTCTGTGAGTCTGTGAGTGTGCGTGTGCGTGTGCGTGTGTGTGTGTGAGTCCATGAGTGAGTGAGTGAGTGAGTGAGTGAGTGTGTGAGTCTGTGAGTGAGTGAGTGTGTGAGTCTGTGAGTCTGTGTGTGTGTGTGTGTGTGTGTGTGTGTGTGTGTGTGTGTGAGTGCATGAGTCAGTGAGTGAATGTGTGTGTGTCTGTGAGTGAGTGAATAAGTGAGTGAGTGAGTGCGTGCATGCAGGAGACAGTGTGTTCATGTGAGTGCATGTATGTGTGTGTACATGTGAGTGAGTGAATAAGTGAGTGAGTGAGTGTGCGCATGTGAGTCCATGTGTGTGTATGTGTGTGCATGTGTGTGCATGTGTGTGTGTGTGTGTGTATGTGCATGTGTGTGTGTATGTGCGCATGTGTGTGTGTGTGTGTGCGCATGTGCGTGTGTGTGTGTATGTGCGTGTGTGTGCGTGTGTATGTGCGTGTGTGTGTGTGTGTATGTGCGTGTGTGTGCGTGTGTATGTGCATATGTGTGTGTATGTGCGTGTGTGTGCGTGTGTATGTGCGTGTGTGTGTGTATGTGCGTGTGTGTGTGCGTGTGTATGTGCATATGTGTGTGTATGTGCGTGTGTGTGCGTGTGTATGTGCATGTGTGTGTGTATGTGCGTGTATGCACATGTTTGCGGGTGTCCTGGGACCTCTTCACCATGTGGCGTCAAACCGGCGGGTCTGGAGCAGTGACATGTCCATTGCCACCGCATGCCTCCCGGGGACGCGGCCCTCAGCCCCAGGGAACAGCAGCCCATCAATCCCCAACCCCACAGCCGCCACGCAGATATAGCCAGCGCTCAGATTATTCATAAACCCTGGTTTGTTTCCAGTCATTTGGAGGAAAAAAAAAAAAAAAAAAAAAACCAAGAGATATTATTTCGGTTTGTGTACCAATTGCTGCGATTTCTAAATCAAGCTGCTGATAACAACAAAAAAAGAGGGGGCCCATGTTTTTTTTTTTTTTTTTTTTGGGGGGGGGGGGTGGTAATGTTGACTCCCATCTTAAATTCTGGCGCGGGGCGCGTTGCCTGGGCGACGGCCCAGGATATACGGCCTGCACGCCGGGAGAAGTTAAAGCGCAGCCCGGAGACATCATTTATCCCCCAAACAGGTGCTCCGCTCTCTCAGCGAGAGGAATCAGCCCCCCCCCCCGACAGCGGCTCCACCTTCATAACTCCATTTCAGGGGAACGGACGTAAATAACGTCTCATGTCCCTGATGTCCCACTCGAGACACACAGAGGGGACGCACAAACCTATTATGGGTGGGCAAGCCAAGAAGGGGGTTTGGGCGCCCCCCCCAAAAAAATGTCCACCATGGCGCAGGCAGGAAACATCACGTCACAGTAGCCCATCACGCTACAAACCACTGACCTCTATCCAGAGTTCAGTAACAAGCCCCCCCTGCGGCTTTATTAACACATTCTCCCAGGAGAGGCCGTCCCCGGGGGGGGGGGGGGGGGGGGGGCAGGAGAGAACGGCGAGTGGCCAGCGGTGTGTGGGCGGTGCGTGGCCAGATAAATGGGATTCCACGCCAGTGGCGAGAGAAACCTTTAACACGGGAGGCGCTGCCTCCACCGCTCAGGGCTTTAATCACCCGCTCGGACCGGCCGGACACACAATGGGAGACCCAGAGGAAGGAGTACCTGAGGGTGGAGGTAGGTGGAGGGTGGGAGGGTGGAGGGTTCAGTGGATACATCAGACCAGTACCAGGCGGCCCGCGGCACCATTGTCGGGGGGGGGTGGGAGGGCGGGGGGGGGGGGGGGGGAGCGAGGAACACAAGAGCTGACGGTGCCTGGGGGCGGGCCCGGGCTCACCACAAACACAGCGGTGGTGCAGGTGGAGCCCAGAGGGAAGGCGGAGGAGAGACTGAAAGATCCCGGTTGTTTTTGTGTGTGTGTGATTTTTTAAAACTTTTTACAATGACCAGACGTCCAGCTGTGAGGGATCAAAGCCTTCCTTGTCCGCCCGCAGACATGTCGGGGTGGGTGAAGCTGACGTCCCTCCACCAGCTCAGCTCAACTTATCATCTTTAACTGTGGTCACTCATACCTACAGGGTAGTCAAGGGGAATACTAATATACAGAGAATGTTGTCTTTTTCTACACCAGGCCCAATTTTACATTGACGACAATACCTTTAACAAAACCTTTATGATAAGAATAACAACAACAATGAAAAGAACGACCCTAGACATAAACTTTTACACTCCCAGGAAAACACGTTCAAATCCACTTGCATCGAACTGCGACCACTCAAGAAGCCCCGACTTTCCCCTTTGCAACTTCCAACACGCATCCAGGAATGTCCTGGACAAGCCTTACAGGGAAAGGACAGACACTGAATGGCAGTGCACTCATCACTAGCACGCACACGCACACACGCACGCACACACACGCACACGTCAAGACAATACCTCCCTGTCACCACCGCACCGACCAAATCCTTAGGCACCCCTGCACCCCAAACTACCTGCCCCCGCCCTCCACAGCCAGCAGACTATATACTGTACATACGCAGCTGTCGCCTGACCCCCCCTCCACCCCCCCACCCCCTCCGAACAGCACTCTGTACCCCACCCACCCCCCCACCCCCGTCCTGCTCTGTGTGGGCCGGCCCAGGGGGGGAATATCCACCGTCAACGTGGTGGGGGAAGACTTCCAGAGCCCGGCTAGGACTAGGAGCGAAATAAACCAGCCTCCACATCTGGGCGTGCGGGAGGCACACCCAGATGTGCCCCCCCCCCCCCCCCCCCCCCCACCCCCCACCCCGATGGAGGGAGATGGGCCTTTGGGGTTTACTTTATACTGGCTGCCGATAGCCCCGGGATCTCGGGGCTTCTCCCCCCGGGGAGGCGAATGCATGCGTGAAGGCTCCCATGTGCACAGAGCAGGCACACATGTGCGCAAAACACTAACAAGTGCAGCGCCACATGCTAACTCACAGGCAGACACTGACAACTCGGGGACACGCCCCCCCCTGATTTTTTTTTGCGTCGCTTGAACGTAAACACAAAGACGAGGCTTATGTGTGCCGGAATGCACGGCGGGATTTTTGATGGGTGAATGGATCCAGGAATGGTTTAATTATAGAGGGATATTTTTAGGGTAACGCACTTTGTTGAAAAAAAACCCCATGGGAAAATGACAACAAAGCGAGCTCCGAGGCAAAGCAGAGGCAGTGATTGCCGTGCGAGTGGATGAACTGCTTCGATATTATTACTCGCAGGTTCACGGTTGCTATTCATACACGAACGCAGATGAACCCCAACAGAGGGAAGTCTCCCACAAGACACTATTTATATGGCTTTTTATTTCTCGGCATTCGGGTCACATTCGGTTTTGACAGACAGGGCGGGCTGATAGATGAGAGCTTCCTGTCGAACGTTTTCATTGGCCGTTCGCTTTTTTGGAGGTACTGTTTTGATTGGCCGGGAAAATGATTAAAGCAAAGTGGAAACAGTAAAGGCCTCAAAAGAAGGCCGGGCTGGAGGGACCGGCAGAGCGCGGGTTCTAGTAATCACTGTGATGTGTCTTGTGTACACAAACGTACTTCGCCCCATGACGCTTTACTGCATCGCAGTGGAATAAACGGACAAACCTCCAAAACCAGCCATTAACGTAAAACAGAAGACAGAAAATACTTTTCACTTTCATATTATTGCATCCAATACTGCACGATTCCCTGGTCGCTGCAATTGGACTACCAGGCAAACAGCCTTCGTTTTCAGCAAGCAAACCACAAAGTAAGGTTTATATCAGCATCAACACATACACACGGTAGCACAACAAGCACTGACATCATTCCACCAGAAAACACACGAGGCGTGAAAAGTAACACGACCCCCCCCAGAGCACGAATCACAACACGCGCCTCGCGGTTCGAGAAGGAGTCACAGAGTACACGTCTCCCTGGCGTGCAGCTGCTTTGAGGCACCTCGGGCTGCCCAGAAGCCATGTTCTGGTGGACAGGACTCCCTGCTGGCGGCTGGGAGGAAGAGACGCAACCCACGACACCTCGCAGACTCAAGTGAAGCACAGTCAGCCCCCCCACCGCAGATTGGCATTCCATCAATCAGAAAAAGGAAAATGGCCCGTGCCACTTTTTGTGTAAGATGATATTAGGTCGGCCCAGGAGGGGAATTCAGGGCTAATGGCTGCTGCTGCTAGCAGCCTCTCTGATTTCACTGTAAATGTCACTGGCTGTATAGAATTAAACCTCCACATGTACAGGATCTTGTGTATTAAGGTTTGAAGCATTTTATGTTCATTGTTCATTAATGTATGCATTCCAAATTTCCATTGTGTGTAGGCAAAAAAAGCAGTATACCACATATACCTTTAGACATTATTAGAGAAATATTGTACGTGCAAATGCAAACTGATCATGCTTCACTTGACAGATGTATGACCTCCCCCCCCCCCACCCCTCACCGCACAGATGGTCATCGGCTGGATTAAAAACTCACCCGTCATTGGAGCAGGTCATGAACTCCTCCTTGATCTTGGGATGCCAGCAGCCGCTATTCAGCATGGCGGTGTGCCCCTGGGGAGGAGCGACAGGAAGGTTAACCCACTGAGGAGCTGACACCACAACGCCACGCTCGCCGCCCGCGTCCACACGACTGTGGTCGAGAACCTGCTGCCGAGACGCGACCCTCAGAGCAGCCAGAGGGGAACAACGATGGGGGGGGGGGCAGACATTGATGAGCGGTAATGCAAACAGTGCTCCTGTAGTGTGTATTGCACTTCCCAAACATGCCCTCGAAACAAAAAGGTGGAGGAATAGACAAGTTCATTTGAGAACCCCCATCAATCAATCATACCTGAATGAATTCAAAGCAGATCAAATATGGACAAGAGTCGCCAGAATGTAATTACATCAAAGAATATTATAACAATATAAAATGCAAAACTATATTCCAATAATTTGGACACATCAGTATACTATAGTTCATAGATAGAATAGATGGGTAGAATGAATGAATGAATTTATGAGTCGCCAGAGTCCATACAGGATTCAAAAGAGACAAAAAGGATAAATCAACGCAATTTACCACAGAGGAATGCGAACAAATGCTAACAGTACCCATGAGACACACAGCGCTGTCGAGTGATTCTACACGGGGGCAGAAAGAGAGAGAGAGAGAGAGCGTCTCTCAGCACTTAGGAGGTGAGCAAAACACGGCGTGCCGTCCAGGAACCTGACACACTATTGGCTGACAGCGGGCCGAGCGAGAGAGTCTCGCGTCAAACCGACAGAACGGCCTCGGAATGTATCGATCGGAGCGCGTTCGGTCAGGCACTCATCAGCGGCGTGCTGTCGCGTAAAGGCGCTTTCTTAACCCCCACCCACCCACCACCACCATCACACCATCACCACCACCATCACCACCACCATCACACCATCACCACCACCACCACCAACACCAGCACCACCACCACCATCACACCACCACCACCATCACACCACCACCACCATCATACCACCACCAGCACCATCACACCACCACCATCACACCACCACCATCACCATCACACCACCACCACACCACCACCACCATCACACCACCACCACCACCACCACCACCACACCACCACACCACCACACCACCACCCGGAGGTTGGCGATCTATCAGAGAGCGAGAGGTCTCCGTTTGTTTGTTTCTTGTTCGAAGGCAACGTCCCGAAAAAATGTAAACGTTAAAAAAAAATTAAACAAATCGGTCATGTGACCAAACGTGACCTCCGCGTCCGCTGCCAACAGCACAGAAACAAATTAGGCCGACTTGAAGTGATGCACGCTAATGTTACTGTAGGTACATCTGACTCTTTCCCGGCCAACAGATTAAATTGCCATTGACTAAAAGGAACCAGATTGTACAGCAACCACAGGAGAAGGGCCACCCAGACGCACAAAAAAAACAAGACTCATCTCTTGACTTGCGAATGTTTTATATTAGAGATAGAGATAAAATGATAGAGTTTTAAAAAGGCCTCTTGTGTATAGTGTATAGTCATGCTTCTGCTCTGTAAAAAGCCCCCCAAAAATATTGTGTTTGAACAACAACAAATGCATATGGTATTCATATTCACCTTGCAGACTTATGTTGTGGACATGCAGTTGTGCATAGCAACTTCTGTCAGCGATAAATAAGGATGATACGAGCGAGCCAATATTGTACGTACATTATTGTTGACATTGTGTTTCATTCGACTGAACGCAGTACATCTGCTGCCTGTTTGGGTAGGGACGGCGGAGAGGAACTCCGCTCACAGTCCCGTGAACAGTCTAACTGCACTTCCAGAGGACGGTCCGTGACCACCACTGCAGCATCCCCAAACACAGCATCCGCGCTGGGCACAGATGCTGTGACGCGGTCGGGTCTTCCCCAGTGCCAGCTGCACATCATCTTAGGAAGACGGCCCACAGTGGCCCTTAAAGCTAGGGTAGTGCCACTCATCTTGGAAGCGTTTCCAGTCACATTCGTTGAGATTGTCTTGACCTGCATGACAGCACTCGATAACAAAGCCAGCCGGACGTACCTTGGTGTTGGCCATGTCCACGATGTACTGATCTCCCTTCACGCACTCCATCACGTTGAAGCCGTCGCGGTCCAGAACCTTGGCCTGGGCGTTTCCAGAGACAACCAGCAGCATGTCGCCAGTGATGCTGTACTGCAGGGTCTTGATCTGGTGGCTGCAGGGTGGGTGGGGGGGGGACACACATGACATGGATATTGGAGGTGATGCTCTCACTGCTTTACTACTGCCGCATGTCAGCCATTGTCTGCTACAGTCTCGTGCAGACCGCCGCAGCTTCTCAAACGGTGTGCAGGGTCAGATTATCGTGCACGTTGACGGTGTGTTACTGTGTGCTACGCTGTGATTCCACTGCAGCATGGAGCAATACGCTGTATGATCCAATGGATATAATAGGAGCTTCCCTTCAATTTCCTGCAGGCACACAACCAAAGTAAACGTATGACACGCACATTCTTCCGTGCATTAAACCGCGGCCTGACCTGATCTAAAGTCTGAAAGAAAAAAAAAAAAAGGATGAAAAACAGGATGACCACTGCTCGCGCTCCATCATAAACCATTGACTTGCTTCCCCATTCCACAAACACCAATATTACCTGTTAATGACTCCTGTCACTGTGGAGGCTTTTCCATTAGTAACTAACCCAAATCACTGGCGGCTAACCCAAATACACAACCCTAAAAAACAGACCAGCTGACCGACCCACCAGCTCCAGCAGAGCACGCCACAGCCCGTGGCTGTTCTGTGTCACTTTAAGTGTGTTGTCACGGACATGAATGCGGCCCACTTTACCGCAGCGCGGCCGGCAATTGAGGTCAATACGAAAAATTGCATTAACACAGCGGGGGGCAAACGGGGCAATACATGTTTCCATATGTCGAGCGGAAAACGTCCATTGTTCGGATTAAATCGGGACGCAGCCTTTTGTGCCATTTTGTCTATGTGGGTGGTGGGGGGGGGGGGGGGGGGGGCAGGGCAGGGGGTCACCGCAGAAAGGCGAGGGGTCCTCCCAGCTTCAGCTGGGGGGCGGGGGGAGGGGGGGGAGGGAGTCGGCAGAGGGAGGAGATACCCGTCGCGGTCACCGAGGTGGACACAAAAGAAAACAGACAAGCGGTGCAAGCCCCATCCTCAGAACCTTTGTGGCCCCCGGCTGGCCGGTGACCGCGGCCGGGGCCCCCCCCGCGGTCAGGCGCAATGTGCCGTGGCGCCTCGGTAAACACGGGGGAAGGCTGCTCTTGGCCACAGCCCATTGGTTGCCACGGCGGCGAGGAGGAGGAGAGCTCCCGTCTCCGTCTCCGGACTTCCGTGACGAGCGCGATAACCATCGGCGGTGCGGACAAACAAACGCCACCGCAGTCCCGAGTCGTCTGGAGTCGTTTTGTATTCAAAATGCAAAAAAAAGGGGGGGGGGGGGCGTTCCAAGGAGCTGTGCGACGCTAAATTAAGCACCGCGTCAACAATGCTGTGTGTGTGTGTGTGTCGATGCCGTTGCCATTGTGTGTGTGTGTGTGTGTGTGTGTGTGTGTGTGTGTGTGTGTGTGTGTGTGTGTGTGTGTGTGTGTGTGCTTTTGCCCAGACAGACTTCTGAATTCCAACAGCTCAGCCAGACAACATAATTTCCTAATATATTGTAATCCATCATAATGAGCTGGCCAGATTCTACACGTCATTGCACGATGCGTTGGAACACGCTGTGGGGCTAAACGCAAGACTTGTGTGGTGAGAATTTACCTTGGCTGCCTGTGCACTGTGCATCGGGTTATTAATGATTAAGAACAGGCTATGATTAGTACGCACCTCAATTAAGATTATGATTCTGGCTGTTTTTTATGTCGTCATTTTGCATTTCTTTCTTTCGAGGACTTGTTTTTGTCCAAAAAATGATTCGAAAACAATCTTTTGAAATAATTGTACAAATATCTTTATTTTTCTTTCTGAAGTATTTGGTTTCATGAGGTTTCACATTTGCCACACATTGTGAATGCAGCCAAAGCTACTTGGACAGCCCCATTAAATGCAGATCTGTCGTCTGAACGTAGAGTGGAACAGTCTATAACCATCTCCTTATGATTTTGTCTTGGCCAGATTTGGGGGGACTAGGAGGCGAGTAACCACAATGTGTACATTTTGAGTAAAAGTGCATCGTGTGATCAGACAGAGTGAAGAAGACTCACCATTCACAGGGCTGCAGGGACCTGAACGCCTGCAAGGACTGGTCCATCCCTGCAAAGTCCCAGAACCGCACGTCGTAGTCGAAGCCGCCGGTGACCAGGCGGGCCCCAGAGGGATCCAAAGCCAGTGCTGAAACCTGGGCGGACAACGCTCTCATTTAGATTGTTACGGGCCAGACAGCATCCATGAGTGTTTCAAACACTAGACAAAAAGAATGCCGCCAATGTAACAAGACGCTTACCGTTTTCGTGCCGTGCTGCATTGTGATTTCATGGGTGTCTGGAATCCTCTTCACTGGGTTCTATGGAGTACATGTACATGCACATATACATCAGTGAAGACCACTGCACACGATTTAACAAAGGAACATATTAATGCATCTATATTGTTACCAGATGTAAGCCCTCCAGTCCTGTGTTGGAAAAACAGTCATGTTGAATAAATGGGGGATAAGGAATTTAAGTGTGTTGTGGAAAACACATACATCAATTTGTCTGTAAAACATTAAAACCAGAATATATTTTCCTTTGTCGCCATCTAGTGGAGAGAGTTTAAACCTTGCCATGACTGAATATCACCTATGATGTGAACATAGAGCAGATGACATGAACAGGCATTTCAATTTCACGCAAAATCGAAGAGCAGAACCACAGTTGACATACTAGAGAACTTACATCATCATCATCCTCTCCTTGGTCCTCCTCATCATCATCATCATCATCTTCATCCTCCTGAGCCGTACTTCCTGTGTAGCCGGGAGGAAGAGGGGGCCCCACCATGTCCTCATCATCCTCTCCCCCCTCCTCCTCCGGGGGAGGAACTGGGGGTCCGACGAGCTCTGACTCGCTGTCTGAATCACTGTTGCTGCTGCTTTCCTGTTTCCTGTGCAGAAAAAAAGATACTCAATTATAATACAAATATAAATAAAGACTGAACACACATTATCTCAAGTGACCCACATGCATACCCACTGGGCATACGCCTCTATCACGAGGGAACAGAAAAAGTTAACCATGCAACAAAAATGAATTAAATCCGCTAAGCGTGTACCTGGATTTGGCCGGAGCAGCGGGTTTTTTAAAATGGGCCGATGGTTTGGTTGACTTGGAGCTCTCGCCTTCGTCCTCTTTCTGTCTTTCTTCTGTGAGAGTGAAGGTGACGGTTAGGGAGAATCACAGAGAGCAGATGGGTTTAAGAAGGGTATGGCGTTTGTGTATGCATGTATATATGCATTCTTATCGTCTCTCACCCAATACATGCTGACTCCTTTCAATGGCGGTTCTCCGAGTCTGCTCAAAGATTGCATCCAGGTCAAATGTGCGAGCCTTCTTACCTGAAGAAGTATGAGAAAGTGAGTCTTAATCTTTGGTCCCATCTGAAATGTATTATAATTATAGATGGGTATTTTATGAAAAACACAAACGCAACATCATACCAAAGCCAGAGAATCCCATGACAGAGGCCATTTCTCCATCACAATCCATATCGTCTAGAAGAAAAGATAAGTAGGTGTGAATTCTCTCAGAGGAACTGTCCTTGTCTATTCCAATATCAACACATTGTTCATCTAAAAGATAAAGGCCATTGAAAAATATGATGTCCCTATCCTTCGTTCAAGCAGACAGAAGCTGCTTGGTGCTTTGCATGTTATGCATATGTCATGTGACGAATTTGAGGCTCTGCCAAAGCACATAAGAAATATGTTTGAACTTCTCCGTTGAACAGTACCTGGAAAAATAACTGTATTCAAACGAGATCCACTTAGTTACCAGCAAAATTGGAGCCAAGCTTTTGCTTTATTATTACAACTTTCAACGGTGCCGACAAGTAATTTTTTTAATTGAATCGGGTGAATACGTAACATTTAGTAGATATGTCAAGTTATCAAAATTGTACATTCATTGATATTCATGCATGGAGGCAAAACAGCAACAGAGCTAACATCAATAAGAAGCAAGACCAGACATTTTTACATTTTTGTTAGATATTAAATTGCGTCAACATATCCAGGTCGTTTCGTACCAAAATACCCGAGTTTCATAATACGCAAAAGACTTAACTTAAACCAACATATGTAAAAACGCTATACCTATCTGTTTTTTGTTCGGGTCCATGTTGATGTTTGCAAGCAAGGCTACCTTTAGCCCGGAAGTAATGCTACGCCGCTGTGTGCCAAATGTTAGCGTCCCTCCTACAACCACGATACCGTGCGATGGTTCCTAAGCAGGGACTTTGGCAGGGACTTCCGGCCGCAGAAATAGCATACCAATTTATTTCCTTTCAAAACTCATATTCAATTTTATATATTATAGTTATATAACATATTATATAACTATTTAATGAACTATTGAACTACTTAATTAATAGACGGGGAAATATTGTTTTTTCAATTATGTAGACCAATAGGCATAATTAGAGGTGACAGATCTTATTTCCATTGACACAGGACTCTCCACTGATAAACATTTAATTAAGATGTTCAGTTTTTTTATTTTTTTTATTGAATAAATCACCTATAAATATACAAAATATTGTCACCTTATCTCTTTAATGACACAATAGTCACACAATGAGCTAAATATGTCAACTGATAAATAAAAGAATAACATACTGCATTGCAGTAGAAAAACTCATATCTTGCTGTATCTATCAAGTCTACATTTCTTAATAATTACATGATTACAAAATGTGTTGAGTTATTGCTTGTGGAAAGGCACATATTTGTTCACCACAACAGTCTTTGTACAAAGGCTTGACCATTATAAGTCATGAAGGCACGTTGGAAAGTATTCTTCAAATTTCCTCTGTGGCTACCAGTCTTTCAATCTCAGCCCAGTCGATCCTGCTGAGGTTACTGGTGTCACTGTCAGAAAGCTTCTCCAGCCAAGACATCGCAGCTGCACCTTCCTCCTCCTCATCATCATCATCTTCAGACAGCACAGGCACACTCTGTGAAGCATATAACAACATTGACTTAAGCAAACCATATGAGTTTAATACATACAAGACAGATATCTAAAAAGACATTTAGAGGCCAACAACACAACTCCAAAGAACACAGACAATTCTGGAAAAGGTTGGTGTTATGTCTGCATGCTTTATTCCTTGGTGATTTCAATACAGCCGATTGACAATGTGCCTTTCTTACTGTTTTAGGCTCCTTCGTGTCCAGCAGACTGGAGATCTCCTGAGGAGGGTTCCACGAGCTTGATGCTTCCATCTCCTCTCTCTCAATCTCCTCCATCTCCATCTCCTCTCTCCTATCTCTCCTTCCAGCAGAAGTCGCTCTAGATGGAGATCTGTTCATCCCTGATAGTAGGGGGCCTTCCCTGTGTGGCACGTTGCCCTGATTGGCCGGACCGTGTGGTGCTCTGCCCTGATTGGCCGGACCGCAGGGTACTCTGCCCTGATTGGCCGGACCGTGCGGTGTAGCCCTGCCTTTCGCCTCACTGATCATACCGCGCCTGGTCACCTGAGAAAGCCGATCCTTCGGCAGGGTGCTCACTAGTGGCAGAAAACACAGTTGATCCCATAAGTATTCATTTGTTTACTTCATGTAGCATGCAATGTCTAACAAAGTTTCAATTTGCTCTGATACCTGGTCTGTGTAGACCAAATCTCTGCTGGTTCTCCAAAGGCGATCGCCATCTTTGTTTCTCAGACTGTTCCCAGGGATCAAAGAGGAGCTGTGATGGTCTTGACTGGACCTTGGAACTCGAGTCCCTGCGTACAAAAAACAAACAAATCCACAAAACATTGGATTTTGATTTTGATTGGAACGTTATATAAAATGATATCCAGATGAGAGGGATAATACTGCCCCTAGGAAACCTAATGAGCTGAACACAAAGGAACCCAATCGGTTTAGCAGCGGAGAACTACCTGGTTTTTGAACCGGCGGGGATGTGCGCTGTAGGGGAATGTACAGAAGACGGGGACAGAGCACTTCCTGTCCATGCGGCGCTGGGCACGGTCAACGTAGACTGCGGTAGATCACTGATCAGGGCGCAGGCCTCTCTGGTCCTCTGGTTGTACTGCTCCAAAAGCATCGCCCTGATGAAGGCACCAAGCAAGGATTTCAGTATGAGCACATTTTAAACTGGCCTCTATTGCGGACACACCATGAGAACACCATGCAGAGTACGCTATGTGTAAACCACAAGAACACCATGCATAGAACGCTGTGTGTAAACCACAAGAACACCGTGCACAGAACGCTGTGTGTAAACCACAAGAACACCATGCACAGTGAGCTGTGTGTAAACCACAAGAACACCATGCACAGAACGCTGTGTGTAAACCACAAGAACACCATGCACAGAACGCTGTGTGTAAACCAAAAGAACACCATGCACAGAACTCTGTTTGTAAACCACAAGAACACCATGCACAGAACGCTGTGTGTAAACCACAAGAACACCATGCACAGAACTCTGTGTGTAAACCACAAGAACACCATGCACAGAACGCTGTGTGTAAACCACAAGAACACCATGCACAGAACTCTGTGTGTAAACCACAAGAACACCATGCACAGAACTCTGTGTGTAAACCACAAGAACACCATGCACAGAACGCTGTGTGTAAACCACAAGAACACCATGCACAGAACGCTGTGTGTAAACCACAAGAACACCATGCACAGAACGCTGTGTGTAAACCACAAGAACACCATGCATAGAACGCTGTGTGTAAACCACAAGAACACCATGCATAGAACGCTATGTGTAAACCACAAGAACACCATTCACAGAGAGCTGCCTGTAAACCGCCATCCACCCAACAGCGTGTACGTTGAACATGGGAACTTACTTGTCTTTATCTTCTTTAATTTTCTTCACAGCAGCTTGGTACGTGAACGTTGAATTCTGCGGAAGGTGGAATCAAGACTCATGAATAAAAGTCATACAATTCTATTATTCATTAGGAGGCTAAAATCAGAGTTCTGTGTGCAGTCTGTGACCGACAAAAAAATCAAAAGCAAGCAACCGCAAAGTCCATCGACACAAAAGACAAAGGAACTTCTCACCAGCGCTTTGCCGCTGGCAAACGGCCTCTTCTCTCGCTGCCTCATCTCCTCCCTCTGCCTCTGGTAGGAGGCCAGCCTCTCTCGCTGCTTCCTCCTCATCCAGGTCCGCAGCTCCTTCCTGCTGTCGCGGTCGTCGGCCGCGCGGCTCTGCAGCGACCGATCCGCCAGGCGCCGCTGATACTGCTGCTGCTGCTGCTGCTGATGCTGCTGGTCCTGCAGCCTGCCGGCCAATCACACGGGTTCTCGTCAGACGATCACCATGACAACACTCGCATGCTTTCGGGGGGGGTGCGTGATGACGCAAAGTAGCCACAGAGTGACATCGTGTCACTTTGTCACTTGCCATCTCACATTGACTTAGTGGTGTTATCGTTAAGGTGTAACTACTGTATTAAGCACTCTTTAAGATTCTACTAACCCTGTCTTTCTGAGCGCTATGGCTAGCTCACCTGGTCTTGCTCTCATTGGTTTTTGAGAATCGCCGTTGTTTGGGTTGTTCAGCCCTGAAGTCTGTTTTGTGCACCCATTGTACACTTGGATTGTTCTCACCCTCACATGCAAGCCACTATGGATGCGATGGTCCACTAAATGATGGTCCACCAAAGGGACCCGCAAGCAGGGGGTTACCGCACCTGTGGAGACGCGCAGCCTGGGTGTGGGACGCGTCCAGGTCAGACGGGGACAGAGCTCCCTCCCTCACCAGCTCCCCCAGGATATCGGTCATGTCACTCAGGCCGCTGAGGCCCAGACTGCTGTCCACGGACCTGCAGGGGGATTAAGAGCAGAGTGGATCACGCTATATATATAGAACCGTCCAAACAGTACCGATAAAGGCGTGACCAAGAACTGAGTCCCTGTCAACTTACATCCCAGTTGTTTCGGGGAACGCGCGGCCTGTCATCCCTGTTGGAACAACACAGGTATTATGAACAAAACAGGACAGAAAGAGCCGCAACTCAAACAAGAAACTATTCTTGAAATCCGACCTGGGCTTCTACAACGTACACTACTACTGAGCGGGGCTCTCTGAGTGTCTGCTCAGGGCATTCTACGCGCCTGGCACCCACTAACAGCAGTCTCAGGGGTTGGGTGCATAGTGTTGGGTGACGCGAGCCTTTCGAGAGCCTGGGGAGTATGTAACTCTGCTTGACCCCCCCCCCCCCCCCCCTCTCCCCTCCCTTCCTCCCCCCCTCCCTCCCTCCCTCACCCCTCCCGACTCAAAGACCACAAGGCCCACTTTCCTTTCATGTCCCCAATCTGCCAGGAGACAACCTTAAGACCGAAACCATAGAGTCTCCACTGTTGGAGCGTTGGCTGGCCGTGAAGGCCGATGGATTAGAGGCTGCGTCGACACGAGGCCGCGCTCTGGTGTTCAAGTAACGCGAGCTGGGATCAATGTATTTGGTAACCGAAACCCTCCCGCCCCCGCCGCCGTCTCCTTTATAGTGGATGGATAAGTTAAGGCGGCACTTAGCTAATTGGTGCCGTGGCTTAAATCTGCCATCAATCTGGTAGTGGATACCGTGGCTTAAAGTGTTTCAGAGGTTTTGATGTTTGAACCCGCGCTGTGTAACCTTTTCTACTGCTGCTGTTTTCTCCCTTTAAAAAAACATCCGAACAAGAACGCTTCTCGATAGAAAAACGTGCCCATCCATGAGGCAACCCATCCGGGTAAATGTTAGAAATCATTTTATTCTGGCCCACCTTTTCACCCTCCCCAACCGTGGGAAAATCTGAGACGCTGTCCTTCTGACAGTGAAATAACTGTAGCTACAACTCCAGCCACTAGGGGACGCTAAATGGAGACCGTACACAGCGAGCGGGTTTGAATGAGTCAGTGAGGGGCTTTACTTGTAGGGGTTCGAGGGCCGGGTGGAGCAGCTGCCTGGGCGTTCGGAGACAGCGGTGAGAGAGAGAGGGAGCGTCTCTTGGCAAACGACGGGTCCGTCTGAGGGTCCCGGGTTCCACGGCGCCTCCCCTCCGACACGTTCTCCTTGTTGGCGTCGGCGGGGGGCCGCCATGCTGGTGCAGACATGTGGGGGGGAACATGCGGTTAACAGGTCGGTCCTCTGCACCAGATGGTACGGACCAGCAATTCTATACGACTTTGTAAGCAAGCAACTTTTTGGGCAAACAAGATAGACAAAGTGCTCGACGAGGGATGCAAGAAATCAGTTTCAGATAAAACATTCAGAATAAAATGATTGCAACCAGAATAGAGATACAGTGCACAATATTCGGTTAAGTAAGGAAGAGAAGTCTTCACATTGAAGACCACCTCCTCTTCACGCGGTGCGTGTCTCTGTCGGGACAGCGGAGGGTCACACCTTTGTCTGGGATGAAGAGGCTGACGGTTTTGCTCCTTGGCGTTCTGCGCTCGGGTCCCGGAGCCTCCGAAAGAGGGGTCAACGTGTCGATCGTCTGCACCAACTGAGGAGAGAGAGAGAGAGAGAGAGAGAGAGAGAGAGAAAGACAACGTCAAGCAAAGCAACAATACTGTAATGGCCGAGAAGAGCAGGTCTTTATCTATGTGCCATTAAAAGATCTTGGGGATTGTCTCCCACTCAGCCCTCTAAAGAGCCAGGAAACACTCCCTCAAATCCATGGGGAGAAACCTTGAGGAGCGCAGAAGAATCAACAATAACAGTCCCTATTCCCAGGCGACGACTAGGAGTGCACTAGGTGTAAAAGACATATAACGGTCGCAAAACCCGAACCCAAACCCAAACCCGCACCCCAACCGATCCCCACCCTACCATCCTGGAGTTGACAAACTCCGTCTCCATGTGGTCGGCGATGCTCTGCAGCGCAGCCAGCTGGGCGTCCATCTCCGACAGGCAGCTGGAGAAGTGAGCGGCTTGCGGCCCGGGCGAGGCCCCCGGGGGACCGGGGCTCCTCGGTCCCGGGGCCATACCGCTGTGAGGGGCCCCCGGCCGGCCCCGGAGCACGGCGTCCGTCACAGGGTCTCCGGTGGACGCCGCGGCCGGGCGATCTGGGAGATCACAGAGCGCAATGTTTGTACTGCAGTGTGAGAGGCGATGATGATGATCCCCAAGCATTCACTATTCATTATCATTAACAGCTTGGCATCTTACAAAAGAGACTCATGAGATGTTTCAATTTTAGATTTTGGTTTTACATTTGACATATGACATATGTTTGACATATGTTAGACATTTGCCATATGACATTTGACATTTGACATATGTTAGACATTTGCCATATGACATTTGACATTTGACATATGACATTTGACATATGTTTGACATTTGACATTTGACACATGTTTGACATTTGAGATATGACATTTGACATTTGACATATGACATATGTTTGACATTTGACATGTGATATATGTTTGCCTTTTGACATTAACGAGCAGGTACCTGCCTACATTGCATCATAGCATCTCCAGTCCTACCTGGCGGAGTCACGGTCTCGGCGATCTCCCCCTGTGCCGTGGGTGAGGCCGTGGGTGAGGTCCTGGGTGAGGCTGCGGGTGAGGCCGTCGCCTCGGTGGCGATGGCCCCACAGACGACGGAGGCCGCGGTGAGGTGGAGTTGGGCCGAGGACGGCAGCGGCGGTGCCGGGCGCTGGGCGGGGCTGGACCCGGGGGGCGGGTCTCGGAGCAGGGGAGGCTCCTCCTCCAGGTCCACCACATTCAGGAACCGCCTGCCGGGCGCATCCTGACAGGGAGGGACCAGGAGAAAGACTGTCACACTTTGATACTAACAGTCGAAATGTGAATAGTCATACGTGTACAATGGGATGCTACGAATTGCTTTCTAAACGTACATGCTGATTTGACAGGCAAAATCAAAGCCAATACTAATAAAAGGAGAGAAAAGACAAGAGATTGGGTTCAGGCGTTGGGGGAAGCACCTGGTTCTGCTGGGGTCTCTGCTGGGTCTCCTCTGTGTCCCTGACAGGAGCCTCTCTGGGAAGCCACCGGTCCATCAGCACCTCTGGTGGTGACCCCGCTGCAGGGCTTTGTGCTGATAACACGCACGCACGCACGCACACACACGCAAAAGATTATTAGTCTATCCATGATAAAAACTACTTGCATTATTATGTTGTTGCTGGTATAAATAATGACTTACATTCAGGGTTTGCAGCAATTGCAGATACAGCTTTATCCACAAGTTTAGACGGCCCAGCTAAATAAATACAAAAGCACATTACAAACAGCACAGAACAAAGGATGTTGGCAATATATCTTCTCCTCTGCGGTAGTGTAAAGACTCATCTAGTGCCATCTGTATGGGCTTATGAATGAATCCTCCTGAGTCCCTAACACAGGCACTGTCACTGCACAGAAGACGGCCATTTTGGTCTGGATGCTAACGATTTCTGGCTGCTTATTGCTGAACATCTTGCTAACTGGAGGGAGGATCTCAGGGTGCTCTGGCTCCACTGACCAGGGTCCGTGTTGGTGCAGGCGTCCTGGCTCTCCGGGGGGTTCTTGCGCGTGGAGGCGAAGGCGTGGAGCTCGGCTGAGGTGGCGTAGGCCTTGTCCAGTAACCTCTGACCCATCAGCAGGGGATCACCAGGCAGGTCTGCTTCAATGCAAGAATTAGATGACAAGTAGTAGCAAATCGTAGCCCCGAGAACGAAAGGAAACGCATCACCTTTCAACTCAACTCAAAAACATGCTGATTGAAAATGAGTTAGCTCTTTCAAGCAGCCAAACCCTAAAGTGGACAGTCTGAGGCCCTGAATGGATCGTGTCAAGAGAGGATCAGAGGATACACTCACCAAAGGGTATAGCCAAGTCTCGGCGGCTTGCAGGCTCATCGGTGACACGCTCGTCGTTTGGCTGAGAACAACAACAACAACAACAACATTGTGTCGTCACGTGGATGAGCCGGTAATTAGCATACATCACACACCAATACGGTACATGAACATCGGTGCATACCTCGTGTGCGGGAATGATCGACTCGTCTGGTCTGAACGTGACTTTGTCTCCGGTGTTCCCCCTGTCTCTTCTACTCCTCCTTTAAAGAGAAATGTCCGTAAACTGCAAATGAGAAACCATGGTGCCCACTGTGACAGAAACGTGCATGAAGAGCGCTGAGAGAACCGTACGTCTTGTGGGACGAGGGCGTGATCTCACGGGTCAGCGCCGCCCCGCCCTGGTTCTCCGGCGGAGGGTCCACCATGATCAGCTGGAGGCCAGACGGCCCCGCCCCGGTCCTCCCGGGGTCTAGTCTCCTCAGGTCCTGCAGGAGGCCCGTGTAGTTGACTTCGGGTGCAGGAGTGGAAGGGGGGAACACCTGAAATGAGAGATAGCCTCGTCAGTCAAGGGGACCGGGTTCGATTCCCCAATGTCCGCAGCCTACTTCTGTAAGCCTCGAACCCCATTCAAAAGAAATGGCCTTTCAAAAGAAATAATCAATGAGAGCCACCAAGGACAAAAGCGCCATGCTACATGATGAGACAATACTATAGTCATTATTAAAGGTGCATTGTTTGGGATTTAGGGGCATCTAGTGGTGAGGTTCCAGATGGCAACCAATTGAATCCCCTCCAACCTCACCGCTCCCTTTCTTCCAACGTCGTATAAGCTACAGCGGCCTATACTGTCCTGTAAGGCTGGTTTGGACATTTAGTCCACAAAATATAGGTCATGGCTTACTTAGCAATTATGATCGCCTCCTCTCTAGAGACGTTTGTCCATTCTGGGAAACCGTAGCAACATGGCGGTGCAACATGGCTCCGTAGGAGAGGAGTGTGTAGATTTAAAGGGATAATTTAAACAATTCTTACTGGAATGGAATTTTACACTAATCAAAACATAGTTATGAATATCATAGTCCACACATGTCCATTCAGCTGGTTGCCACACAACACCACACGCTGCACCATTAAAGATGTCTGTTGTCTCCTCCCCCAGCCTACCATTCCTGGGTCAGGGTCCACCTGCAGCAGCTGGATGGTGGGGGGTGGCGGTCTGCCGGGAGCAGCGAGGAGGGAGACCTGGGGAAACGCGGCGGGGCCGGGGGCCGACGGGGGCCGACAGGAAAGCAGGCGAAGCCCTGGGCCCGGCGGGGGCCGGTGGGGGAACGACGGGAACTCGGCTCCTCTCCGGGGGGTCCCGGAGTAGGGCCCCGACGCCCGACTTCTTCGACGCGCGGAACCCGAGGCTGAGCGCAGACCGTGGCGCGATGGCGGCGCAAACGACACTTCCACGTCCGCCTCGTCTTCTTCTTCTTCTTGGTCCTCTTCTTCTCGGTGGGTCCTGAAGGAGACGGCCTGGCCGTAGTCGCGTGCGTGCGGGTCGGGGTGGGGGGGGTGGGTGGTCTGGGGCGGGGGTCCCCAGGCATGTCGGACGGGGGCCTCGGGGGTAGAAGGAGGAAGACAGAGCAGCTTCAACCCCGGGAGGACGGGGGAGGGCGGGACGCGGCGGGGGGGGTCGGGGTCCGGGGGAGGGGGCAGGGGGATGGCCGGGAGGGGGCCGTCGAGGTCGGCGGGGGTCAGGGGCCCCCGGGGGGCGGGGCTCTCCGCGGGGGGGCTTCGAGGCGGCGGCGGCGGCGGCTCGGCCCAAACGGATGGCGGCTGGAACAACTGCAGGAGGAACCAGAGGATCAGAACACGCCGGACCTGCAGCGCACCACGGCCGCACAAACACAAAAACACAAAGAGATGAGGACCGTCTGAGGGGGTTGTATACCTCTGCACCGTCGACAGTGGCGGGCTGATCCCTGGATGCCGGGGGCTGGCCCGGCAGCGGGTCCGAGGGCCTGTAGGCGGACGCCAGGAAGGGCGGGACGGCGGCCCCCGTCCGCAGCCACTCAGAGGCATCGGCGTGAAGCGGGGGGAACGCGGCGTCCGGCTGGGGGGGAGGGAAGGGGGCGGGCCGAGCCGCCGGCGGGTGGGAGAAGGGCGTGGTCGACTGGGCCAGGAGAGCGGCATGCTGCATGTAGGGGAGGCTGGCCAGGGAGGAGCCCACCATGTGCATGAGGCTCATGAAGTTGATCTGCTGCAGCTGCAAGAGGACATAAAACAGACACTCGACTCTCAGTTTGAACCCTTAAATCTGTCTGGAGCATTACAAGCTGCCATCTTGGTACTTTTTTTACCTAACACAATAAGAACAATAAAAACAGGTTGCTATGTTAATTCTAGGGTTAGTCTAGCACTTTTGGACTTCTATTCCATTCCTCGCGTGGTACCTGGACCAGTCTGAACAGCTCGTCGTTCACCAGCTGTCTCACAGGCTCGGCCTGAGGCGCTGGTGTGTCGTTGGTCACCGTGGCGACGGGAGGCGGGGCCGTGGCCTGGGGGGACTCTGAAGGCTGGAGGTGAGCAGGGTCATCCTGGGCGTTGTGGATCAGTGGTGCCGCCCGGACAGAGGGTCCGGGTGCTTCAATCCCACCCTGGGCCTCCTTCACCGTGGGCCCGGTTGGAGGTTCTGGCTCACTGGGGGCGTCTGGGCCAGCGGTGCTGATGCCACTGGGTGAAGACGGGTGAACAAGTCTGTTTGATTCCCATTCCCCTTATTGATTTAGCCCTAAGGTTTGAATCAATATCCTGCCCACATTGCAGAACTTACTGTGAAGTCGCATTGGACGCTTGATCGACTCTCTCTGAACAACGAAGATCTTCGAGTTTCAGCACCTGTTCAAGAAGATGAATAACCATTGTAAGTATCCGATGGAAGATTATAAATCAATTACAATCGTACTTTCAGAATCTCTCTTAGACACCACAACGTGTGCAGTGTGCAAAAAATGCTCACTTAGTTCAAACAGAAACAATGGACAGTAAGACAGTAGACAGTACTCACTGTATCAGGTGCATGGACCTTATCAACAGAGAGGACAGACAATGCGCTTGTGTCCTCACTGGCACTGCTGGGCTCTACATAAATGGACAAAATCAAACAAAGGATGGCATGAGAGTGGCTTGCAGTAAAGGTGCTGCAGGTATGACTGAAGAGTTGTAGAGAAGCTTTTCAAGATTTCAAATAAACAATCACTGCAAAGCGTTGCATTCACACACCCGTAGCAAGGTGGATTCCCAGAACCAATGAGGGAAAAGATGTCCTGATTGGTCAGAAATGAACAGCCTACAATCCAAACGGTCTCAAACAAAGGAAGGTCCAGTCAACAAGAGCAGATATTCTCAAAGAGCTCAACGCTTTAGAGCTTTAGAGCTTTAGAGCTCAACGCTCTAAAGACAGTGGAGATGGTTGTGGACTTCAGGAAGTACTCAGCCTCACCTGCCCCCATCACCCTCTGTGACTACACAATTGACACTGAGGAGTCTTTCCGCTTCCTGGGAACTGTCATCTCCCAGGATCTCAAGTGGGAGCCGAACATCAGCTCCCTCATCAAGAAAGCCCAGCAGAGGATGTACTTCCTGAGGCAGCTGAAGAAATTCAACCTGCCCAGGACAATGATGGTGCACTTCTACTCCTCCATCATTGAGTCCATCCTCACCACCTCCATCACCATCTGGTTCGCTGCTGCCACCGCCAAGGACAAGGGCAGACTGCAGCGCGTCATTCGGTCTGCAGAGAAGGTGATTGGCTGCAATCTGCCATCGCTCCAGGACCTGTACACCTCCAGGACCCTGAGGCGTGCAGGCAAGATTATGGCCGACCCCTCCCACACCGGTCACATACTCTATGCGGCACTCCCCTCTGGCAGGAGGCTGCGGTCCATCAGGACCAAAACCTCACGGCACAAGAACAGTTTTTTCCCGTCTGCCACTAGCCCTTTCAACAAGGCCCGGAGCCCCCCCTGACACTGACTCTCTCCCTTCCCCCACACAGTCCTACATGCTACATCAACGTGGCATCTTCAGATCACCTGCGTTACATTAACGCACAGTGTGTACAGTGTGTCCTCATTCAGGACCAATAGTTCAGTATTCCAAATTCATTGTACATTGTATATATATATTTATATTTAAAGTTTTTTTTTTTACTTACTTTTATCTTATTTTTATTTTATTTTATTTTTAATACTGCTTTCTATTGCACCAATTGCACCATGACAAATTCCTTGTAGGTGCAAACCTACTTGGCAATAAATCGAATTCTGATTCTGATTCTGATACAGAGCATTTCACTCACTAACAGCTGACGGACGGACGGCGACGGTATTTCAGTCAAACTACACTCTAATAACACAGCTTTCCAACCGGATCACCTTCAACAGGAGAGCCAGCCAGCGGTCCGACAAAAACCCTCCCGGCCTACCGTCTTCCTCTGCTTTAGCGTGGTCACACGGCGAGGGGTCACACAGCGAGGGCTCACACATCGAGGGGTCCCGTGGCGTCAGAGTTCCCATCTCGGAGTCGCAGGTGGTGACTGTCTCCGTGGCGACGACGGGATCCACTGTGTCCCCAGGGGCCCCCCTCTCTGGCTCCTCCTCCTCCTCCTCCCACCCACTGAAGACATTGGGATTAAATGTACAATGAAAACATGTGTCTATGCGTGGACTAAATGCCCTAAATGAAAATGTAAATGGGGATCAAGGGGATTGAACCGCCGACCCTACGGTTAGCGGACGACCTGCTCCGTGCGCCCGCTCTACCCCACTGAGCTACAAAAAGCACGGCGCACTCACGAGACGGGCTCCTCGGCGTGCAGGTGGGGATCGGGGAGGGTGACGGGCGTGTGGGCGGAGCCGGGGTAGCCAGTGTCCACACTGCCCTCCCCCTCCTGGCTCCAGCCCGCCTCGGGGGGCGGTGGAAGCGGCGGCGGCACCGGGGCGGAGGCGACGCGGGGGGTCCACGCGGGCTCCCCCGGGGAGCATCTCTGCTCCAGGAGGCTGAGCGCCGTGAGCACGGCCGGCGTGGACGCCTTGACCCGGATCACCACGCCGCCATCACCCGGTCCACTCCTCCCCGCCCCCCTGGTACCGAGCGCCGTCCTCCGGTTGGCCCAGCGGACCATCCACTCCAGGAGGCGGCCCAGCTCGGGGAAGCGGGCCTCCAGCTGGGCGTCCAGGCCGTGCCGCAGATCCGCCAGCGTCTCCGTGGAAACGGGAGCGCCGAAGGCAAAGCCCTCCGACAGACTCCCCCAGGGGACCGCGCTCGGCCCGGGGCTCGGCAAAGAGCGCACGCTGCCCCCCGTGGTGCTGGACTCTGGGGCCGGCGTGGCCCTCTGCTGCTGCTGCTGCTGCTGCATGAGGCCAAACAGACCCAGCTGGCTCCCGGGCCTCAGCCCCGGCGCCGGCCCAACAGACAGCTGGGTCCTCCTCACGGCGGGCTCCTCGGGGGTCTGGCTCCAGACCAGGGAGGACCGCGGCTCCGACCCGGCGAGCTCGGGCACAGCCGTGGGCCGGTAGGAGCGGCCCGCCCTGAAGACGGGCGCGTGGTGGTCCGGGCCGGCGCCGGTGGTGGCGGCCTGCCTCCTGCCGGCGTGGTCTCGCTGGCGGCGGCCCATGGCGGAGAGCACGTCGAAGGCCAGGGAGTGCAGCTCGCGCTGCCTGAGCGCGGGGGTGAAGCCCCGCAGCAGGGGCAGCTCGCAGCCCTCCTCCTCGCCCCCCTGGGACTCGGGGTGGTCCTTCTCCAGCACGTAGCTGAGGAAGAGCTCCAGGAAGCGCGGGTACTCCTCGTCCTCCAGCTCAAACTCCCAGGCGCCGACGGCGGGCAGGGCGGGGCCGTCCGGGTCGCACCGCGGCAGCGGCCCCCCGGCCGGCCGCCCCCGGGGGGCCTTGTTGTTCGACTTGGAAGGAGCCTTCTTTGCTTTGACGGGGTCTTGCACTCGTTTGCTGTTGAAAAAGGCAAACCAACAAATGAGAAGCGAAAATAGTTGAATGCACTTATTGTAGGTCGCTTTGGACAAAATAAATAAAGAAATAAAACTAACGGGAACGTAATGTTGTATCACTTCCTGTTTCACTGTTCCTGCGGTCAGGTGGTTGTTGTTAATGAGAATCTTTTCGGAGTTGACTCAACTACAAACTCCCTCTCTCACTCTCTCTCTCTCTCTCTCTCTACCCCTGCCTGACATAGCATGAACCCGGGCCCAGCTACCTGGCGGTGGTTCTGGACGGCGGGTCCGTGAGCAGGGCGTCGGACGTGTTCTCCGCCGTGTCTCCGTCGCTGTACACCATGGGCTGCCCCCGGTCGGTCAGGGTGCTGTCACTCACACTGGGCCCCAGGGAGGGGCACCCCGGCAGGGCCACCCCCTGGCCGCCGCCGCCTCCTCCTCCTCCTGCTCCTCTGTTCTCCTCGGCCTCCTCCCTCTCCCACAGGAAGAGCTGGGGCGGGGCCAGGTGTCTCTGCTGGCGCCGCAGGTCCTTCCTCCTCTGCCTCCTCCTGTCTTGGAGCGCGACCATCATCGTCTCGCCGCTCTCCTCGGTGTCTCCTTCAAGATAAGAGCGCACGGCGGCTGTAAATCAGTCCACTAAAAGGATGTAAATGAATACAGAAACTCAAAGTCAAAGTAGCTTTATGGTCAATGCCTTCACATGGCAAGACATACAAAGGAATCCAGAGTACTCTTAAAGGAAGCCATAAAGAATGATGTCTTAGTTTTATTGGATCATCTATTGCCCCTCTATCACAATTAGTGTTCACTCTGTGAAGGAGTATGTTGATGTATAAAGAGCCCAGGATGTGATGTGTGTGTGTGAGAGTACCCAGCAGGGTGCAGTGCTTCAGCCTCTCCAGCAGAGAGTGGTATTTCTCCCTCAGAGGAACCCGCACCGAGTCCTCCTCTTCTGGGAACGCCCGGACCACAGTGTCCGCCACCTGAGGAAGACAGATCACAAAACATGTCAACGTGGATGGACAACATCTAACCGTCACGTGGGTGACAGTAGGCTAAGGGGAGGGTGTCGAATTGTAGTTTATTCCCATCTATCATGATATATTTTCCCGGTGTGTTTCGTTGTGAAATGAGAACCCCTGAGAACAAGATTAGGCTGTAGATTAGAGGATGGATACATGACCCGAGACCGACGAGCCAGGTCAAGTTCGGACCAATATTTAGAAATTATGCTCGGGTTCGTGTTGACACATCTGCGAGATTTGACATTTTCAATTTACCCGCATGTTAACCCGCGCATGTTGCGTTCATCTGTTTGTTGACATTTCCAAATGCCTTGCAGTTGCTTAATACAGGCGGGCTTTCATGAACACAGACGGAAATGTGTCATTAGTATAAAAAATAAAACAGACTTTAATTGGGTTCGGACACAAAAAGCTTGATGTGTTTCGTGCCCGGGTCGGGTTCGGTTACTGTTCTGTCGGACGCAGGCCGGGCTCGGACAGAAAATTTCGGCACTGATCCGCTCTCCCTACTGTAGATGGGCTGGGATGTTGCATGAGGTCAGGGTGAGATGCAGGCTGCAGGCCGGGTGGGAGGGGCTCACCATAGAGAGGGGCGGCAGCTCGGACACCAGGCTGAGCAGGACGTCCTGCAGGATCTCCTCGGCGTTGAGGAAGCGCGAGAAGGGCAGCAGTCTGCAGGCCCAGTTGACCGCTTCCACACAGGCAGAGCTCATCTCAGAGTCATCACACTCCTGGCAGGTGGAACGCCATAGAAGTCATCAGTCATTGCTCCAAGGGGGGCAATTTGTCCAGCGCAAATTGCCATTGGGTCACAGAGGCACTGACTACACCATGTACTGGGAAGAACACACACAATCCTCTCTCCCTAGCAGAGAGGATTGGATTTGATACCTCCATAGGATAGGTAGGTGGATACATGTGTGAACAAGCAGTCACCTGTGTATCTTTCTGCGTTTGCCTGGCCGCCTGATACTTCCGACAGGAGAGAGAGAGCTGGTCCCTCACGTGGAGCAACCAGCAGAGAGCGCAGAGGTCCCTGAAGCAGCCTGAAACACACGTGCAAGTGCAACACCACACAGTTCTGAGTTAAAGCTGCAGTAGGTCGCACTCACTCTCACGGCGCCTTCCCCCCTTTATTAGGTTTCCCCACCATTGAGAAGTGTCGCATTTCACACGCCTGTGATTGACAAGCGATTCCTCAAACCAATCAGGGAAGAGATGCCCTGATTGGTCAAACATGAGCCGGGAGCGGTCTAAACTCTCAAACGGTTTCATGGAGAGGAACGCCCAGTCAACTCTAACCAGATGTTCTCAAGGTGTGTTTGACTCACTGATAACTGACGTATGGCCATGCCATTTCTAACAAACTCAAATAGTAGCCTTTAAATCTCACCTAGAGTACCTTTAACACAGGACAAGATGGCGTCTTACTTAAAGTCTGGATGGTCACAGGGTCCAGTTGACCGTCTTTATTGGGGCCTTTCCGGAAGAATCCACCGCGGGTGTCCAGCTTGGCCAGACCTTCTGGGAACGACCGCTCCTCTTCAGCAGCACGCGGGTGGCCATATTTCTTCTTGATCTGGTTACAAAGGCACGCGTCATGTTTACACAACACCATCATTGTTTGTACAGTGCAAGGCCTTGTGCAATGTATGAAATATTATAAGCTACCGCAATCCAGGTCCCTGACATTACTCATCTCTGAAAAATAATACAGACCGGGCAAAACAAAGAACTCTTACTTTGTATTTTTTATCAATTCAATATTTGTTTTCAATATTTCTTTTTTTTTGCAACCAAAAAGCAAAGTTATCTGTTAGATAGATAGATCAACTTTATTTATCCCAGAGGGGACATAAGGTTGTCATAGCAGTAGTACAAATAGAGTAAAAAATACAATCAACTGCTGAGGGCAAAACTTGATATTAAAAAAGAAAAGAAAATACAGTATAATTACACAAAAGATAAACTCTATACACTATATACAGTACAATAATATATATAATTAAAATGTATATATACATATATGTTCTATACTGTATACCTTCTTGTTGTCTGTCTTGTCTCATCTTACTGTAATTAATTGTCTGTTTTACTGTCTGTTCTTTATGTACGAGGACTGCAGATGGAAATCAGCTAGTCTGCTAAATCTGGTGCAACCATCTTCTCATTTGTTAAATGATTAATGTACTTGCGCACTAAATTCAATAAATTAAACTAAACTATAACAATAAAAAAACATATTGGATTATTTTATGCGTTATCAGTTGGGGTTGACGATGTGACGTCCACACAGCCCCCTGACAGCCCCTGCCCCTGGGGGGGGAGACCCTGTACCTTGTACTGGACGTGTCTGGGGGGGGGGGGGGGGGGGAGACCCTGTACCTTGTACTGGACGTGTCTGGGGGGGGGGGGGAGACCCTGTACCTTGTACTGGACGTGTCTGGCCCGACGCAGCTGGCTGACGTACCACTGGGCCGCGGGCCGGCAGCACCGGGCCGACCTCAGCAGCAGCAGCAGCTTCTGGAGCGCGGCGGAGACACGGCGGCGAGAGGAGACCTCCGACAGCTGGCCCAGGGAGCCCACCGGGTCCTGGGGGGGGGGGGGGGGGACACATGGACACAGGGACACACGGACACACAGGGACACACACAGACACACGGACACAGGGACACAGGGACACACAGACACATGGTCACACAGACACAGGGACACACAGACACACGGAGACACACGGACGCATGGACACACGGAGACAAGGACACACAGACACAGGGACACACGGACACACGGACACACTTAGGGCTTTTCTGTCTTTAGGGCTTTTTCCTTTTGGTGGTACTTTTATATAGTTATTCTATATAAAACTATAGAAATAGTATATATCAGACTATTTAGTTATATTACTATTAAACAAAACATGAGCTGTTACATCCATAATTGCATTTGAGCTAACATTTCGCAAATTTCGAAATGCTAGCTCAAATGAAGCCAAAGGCGGTAAAAACATATTTATAAAAACACAAATAGAACTTCAGAAACCCCCCTGCCCGCAAAAAAAAGAAATAAGTGTATTTTCTGGGACATAATCTTCAAAAGGAATGTTACATTAACATTACTATTCAGCTCAGTAGCATGTAACACATCCAGTCAAATCTAATCTAATCTAATGTAAAAGTCATGTTAATATTATTTGATATCATATTTAATATATATGTCGTTTCATTCTGTACTGTACTGAACTGCATCATTGCATCTCTCTGTGCTACTCTCAGGTTTGCTTTGCGTTCCCTCCGCATTGCCTGTTCCATCTAACGACCGCCCCTCTCTCCTCTCGTCTCGGGGGGCCCCACCTGGGAGTTGGAGGCGGGCTGTGGGCAGTAGAGTGGCGGGGCGGGGAGGTACAGGCCCCGGGGCACCAGGGCAGGCAGGCAGGAGGACAGGGACCTGGCCGACTCCGTCAGCTCACACAGGGGCCCCGAGACCACGTCGGCCCCGGCCATGGCCGAGGCCCTCAGGACCTCCTGCACGGACCCCCGCAGCTCGTCCCACGGCTCGCCCTCCGAGGACTCTGGGGAGCGGGCTGAGGAACAGAGGAGGATGACTTGAATAGAACACGTTCTAAAACATGAGTTAATAATGAACTAATGGTGTGCTTATGTCATGAAAGAAATTGTGCTTCCGAAGAAAATAAACCTTTCTTTTGTTGTTTTCTCTCTACAGTTTATGGCATATGAATTGTGCATACTTTAAAAGAAAATAACGATTTTTTAAAAGTAGTTTTTACCTCCTTCGGTCTCATTTGAGCCGGCGCTACGGCCGAGAAGAGAATGCAGCTGATCCTGCAAGATACTTCCTGTCTCCAGGGCCGCTGGGAGATGGAGTTCTCTCAACCTCACCCTGCAAAAATAACAGATCCCACCAATCGTTAATAAAGAACAACAAACCTTACATTAGAGTAGACCAGGGGTGTCAAACTCATTTTCATCCCGGGCCATATCAGCATTATGGCTGCCCTCAAAGGGCCGGTTGTAACTGTAAGACTATATACATTTAAGTAACTGTCTCTGCATTTGGTTATTATTTATTCAAGTGTACACATATTGTACATGGATTTATATACACATGTAAAAAATATATGGAAGCACTGGAACCACTGCAATCTAGTGGCAGGATTTGCAGCTCACAACATTGAAATGCATTGTGGGAGATGTAGTTGATGGTCGCTGTACGGTACCCTGTGAAGCAGTATATATGCCTTTCAAGCTCTCGCGGGCCACCTAAAATGACGTGGCGGGCCTTGAGTTTGACACATGTGCAGTAGACAGCGGAGCGCCACTGACCCGGGGAAGCGCTGGTCCCGGTGGCTGCTGTAGGCCAGGCTGAGCGAGGCGGCCGTCTTCCAGTCTCCCAGGCGCTGGGCCAGCCACACGGCCTCGGGCAGCAGCCCGCCCAGCAGCAGCAGGTCCTGGGCGTAGTCCACCGTCCACACGTCTGACACCTGCTGCTCCCTGACCGCCCGGGCCACCCTCTCCTGACACAGGGGCACCAGGCGCCCTGCAGAGGGCGCTGGGGGAGAGCGTGTTCACACACACGATGTTACCACAAGGAACGCATGCAGGAAACATGCATGGGGAACACTGCTGAATCCGCACTAAATACATTAGAACACCCCATAGGGTGACTGTTTGGTACTTTGTTTGGTGTTTTTTTTAGATCTTGCTATTGAGTTGAATTTGCTGTCGAACCAGCTTTGTTGATGCACAATCTCTGTGACTCTTGTGACTCTTACACAATTAAAAAAGAAAATAATCTAAAAGTGTCTTTATGATTCCTACACACTCCCACCCTCTGTCCAGGTGGGTTTTTTAATCAGGTTTTTTGTAAGAAACTCTGTGGTGTAGAATTGTTTGCCTCCACTGTCCTCCTCCACTGTCCTCTGCCTCACTCGTTAGTTAGCCTGCGAGCGTCGTCTCACCGTGGGGAAGGTGCAGCGGCGGCAGCAGCTCCACGCTGTGCGGGGGCAGGATACTGAGGGGCTGGTTGGTGAAGTAGGAGGCCATGAACCTCCCCAGGCTCTGCACGGCGGCGCGCGCTGCGTCCGGGTGGAGGTCGGGCGGCAGCCAGCGCCCACACTGGGCCTCGCCTGCGCCAGCCAGCGAGGACGCAGCCATCAGGAGGAAAAAAAGCTTTGTTAGCCAACACAGCCGCTACAATGAGATACAGCAGCTGCCATCGTCTGCACTCAAATTGAGTGAAATCGTTCCGACACGGGAGAGAGATAATCCACAGCTGTTCTACTCAACCGACTCTGTTCATTTGGGGTTGGTTACGACTGCAGTTTAGCATTGCAATTTAGCAGACAGGTTGATCAAAAGCAACATTTTCTCTTTTTAGATACATTTCACTTACAATCAAGTAAGGGTGATTTAGGGCATTTAGCAGACGCTTTTATCCAAAGCGACTTACATAAATGTACATTTGTCAGAAGAAGGTGAAACATTTCATTCCTGTTAAGACAATAAGATTATATAACTAGATAACCATTACTAGTATACAACATCTCTGGCCAAGTTACAAAGAGTAACATTCATCTTTCTGAGGACGTCAAAAGGTACCGTTAGACTGAGGACACTGGGGATGGAACCCACCACCTTCTGTCATATGCTCTAACCATCACACTACCCGCGCCCCCCATTTTAAAAAACAAGACCTTCTGTGGGGTCTTTGCCCGGCGGGCTGGGCGCTGCGTGGTCCAGCAGCAGGCGAGCCATGTGGTCCCCCAGGGCCTGGGCTTCTCTCAGACGGTACTGGAACAGCAGTCCGTACAGCATGGCCAGGCTCAGACGCGTCTCCTGGAACACGCTGCGTTCACTGCCTGACACAGTACCATGACGTTGGTACACACAAAAACGTGACATGACAATTACACACACACACACAAACACACACATACACACACAGAATACCACGACACACCACGGATGCTACACGATTGACCGTTATTGATGATGATGATTATCAGAATAATTGCAGGAATGGTGTCTTACTGATGTTCCTCTCCGCCCACATCTCTGAGCGCCACACGTCCGCACTCTCAGCGTAGCACCCAAACAGGAAGTGGCGTTCTCCTAAAATGAAATGGAGACACAATAAAAGACATTTACAATTTTTAAAAAAGTTCCAAAGGACAACCATCGACTCCACACGCCACGCGTCATGCAGAGTGCTGCCCCGACAGACCTTCACAACTCAGCAGGGCGTGGCCATCTTCCAGCCTCAGCCCCGCCCCCTGGAGGCCCTCTTGGATCTGGGACAGGACGACGGACGCCCGCTCCCGCTCCTCGGACCAGCCGCCGCGGCCGGCGTAGCCCTCCAGCTCCTCCGTGTAGCGCCGGGCGAGATCGTAGAGCCACCGCCACGCGCCGTGCAGTCTGCACACAGGACAACGCACACAAACAACTTCACATGCAGTCCACCGTGACAAGAGCATAAGGATAAAATGACCGTCCACTGGCCAAAATGCTACAAAAATAAGAAAAGATTGACCATATGTAAATAGACCAAAAGATGAACAGCTGCGCAATTGTATGTTTTATGATGCGTTTAATTTATTTTGATTTCCTTCTCTGCCCATGGATGGCTTGTTTTATGTTAATGTAATGTGTCCTAACTTAAAACAATAATTGAACATACAATATATATATATAGTAATGTGAATGACTATTCCCTTTGCTGTGGTTTCTACTGTGTCACATTGATCTCTCGGACAAACCCCACAGTGAACAACAACAGAAACAAAGTCCCTGTCTACCTGCTGGAGGGCCGCTGAGGACCAGCCGGCGACCGCCCCGGCCGGGCGACTCCACCGCCCCCTTGGCTCGCGTCCTGCAGGAGAGGCACGCCGTGCGCGTCAGACGCCCACAGCTCGCCGGGCGTGTCCGCACCGCACCCCGGGGGCGCCGCCACCCAGACCTGCCTCCGCTGGAGGGTGTAAGCGTGGTCCAGACCCTCCGACGCCTGCTTCACCAGGCGCACGGCGGCGGCTAGGCCCCGGGACGACACCCGGGAGCCGGAGCAGCCCGCGGGCGAGGCGTCGGGCAGCGGCGACAGCAGCAGGCGTGCCAGCTGGAGGGTGAGCTCCACCACCGGCCCCAAGCAGCTCGGACCACCGTCGCCACCGCGCAAGGCGTCCCAGGACAGGAACACCAGGAAGGCGCCGAAGAGCTCTGACACGCGAGAGCCGCCGGCGGTGCCGCTGGTGGTGTAGTGCAGCAGAGCGGCCAGCCGCAGCACACAGCGCAGGGTGTGCGTCAGGAGGTGCTGCCGCTGCTCCTGGGCCTCGCCTCCCCCCAGGGAGAGCCCCAGGGCCCAGGCAGTCAGCAGGCCAGCCTTGATCCCCCCGAGGGCCCTGGAGGACCGGCAGGGCTTCCTCTCGGAGCCGGCGGCCGAGAGGGAGTCCCAGGTGGCCTTTGGGTCGTCGTCGGGGTCCGCGGAGAGGGGGCCGGCGGCGCCGCGGTCCGGCCTGGCGTGGAGCGTGTCGAACATGGAGGCGAACTCCAGAACGCCGCCGTCTTCCGCGTGCGCGCCGGCCGCGTGAATGTCAACATCGGAGTCGTCCTCGAAAAAGGCCTGAAACAAATATACACATTAGAAACCAAAAAACTGACAAAAACCCAAAGTCCCACTACCCCGACTATTCATTACACTTCAATAAAACACATGAGGTCTTATCACTAGTATAAGTGTATGAAAGGCACTGGACATGCCTGCGCTTTGTGAAGAAGCTCCCGGGTGTCACTCATGGTGCCCTGGTCCTGCAGGAAGACAGGGAGGGCGGGGCTGGCGTGGGCCGGGGAGGTGGTCTGGGACTGGGACGTGTGGAACCCCGACGTACCAAAGGGGTCAGCCTCCTCCTTCTGGCTGCTCAGGGAAGACACCGAGTCCAGCCACGCCCTGATGTTCACCTGAGAACAGAAGGAATTAAGGAATGGAATGGGATACACACAGACAGACAGAAATACTTTAATGATCCCTGAGGGAAATTGCATTCCCAGTCTTGCTAGAAGAAGAAGGGCATTTATTTCTAAACCCCGCAAACATTTGTGGGGTTCAACATGTGGACAGTAGGAGGTGGGAATCGAACCGCCAACCCACCGGTTGGTGGACGACCCGCTCTACCCACCTAGCTATGCCGCCCCTGGACTACCAACGAAGAAGAAGAAGAAAACAACGCATGGTAGAGTTTTTTGAGATTTACATTTAAACCATAACGCGACATCACATCGCAGGGACCACTACACAGTCACTATCGCCAGCAGGCCTCGGTGATCACCTGGGACTTCTCCAGTCTCTGGACGACGCTCTCCATGTCCTTGCCGGCCTCCCGCAGCAGAGCGGTCATGAGCAGCGCGGGGCTGGCCTTGTCCAGCAGCCGCAGCACCGTGGCCATGTAGCCGTCGGAGACGATGAGGTAGAAGAGGCGGGGGTGCCAGGTGACGGAGAAGCGCTGCCGCAGGACGTCCCAGAGGGAGGCGCTGGAACTGGAGAGAGAGGCCTCCGCCCCCCTGGAGGACTCTGGCCGCCTGCGTGGGGGAGGGAGGGCCGACTTAATGGGGCGGGTTCGGTTTTACGATATTGGTGCATGAAAAAGAGGGTGGAAATAACAGAGGTAGAGGTTCCCACACTCGATGATGAAACGTGTTGATGTTGACTGTTGAGAAAACAAAAATGTCTGGGAGGTTGAAAAATGTATCTATGGGTTCATTTGAGATGGTTTTTTCGTATTTCAATACTTTCAGATAAATAATACAAAACCTTTTTTTATTTATGTTGTGTTGTGTTGTGTTTGAGAGAGAGAGAGAGAGAGAGAGAGAGAGAGAGAGAGAGACAAAGAGCGAGAGTCAGTGAGCGAGTGAGAGAGAGAGATAAAGAGCAAGAGTCAGTGAGCGAGTGAGAGAGAGAGAGTGAGAGAGGGAGAGCAAGAGATAGAGAGAGAGAGCGAGAGAGCAAGAGAGGAAGAGCAAGAGAGAGAGAGAAAGAGCGAGAGTCAGTGAGCGAGTGAGAGAGAGAGAGAGAGAGAGAGAGAGAGAGAGAGAGAGAGAGAGAGAGAGAGAGAGAGAGAGACAGAGAGAGAGAGAAAGAGCGAGAGTCAGTGAGCAGGTGACAGAGAGAGAGAGTGAGTGCGCTACCTGTAAGTGACCAGGGGGTGCAGGGGTAGGAAGTGGGCGGGGCCAAAGTCCACGTTGCAGCCGGAGCTGGACAGGCTGAGCAGGCCTCCGAGGCGTGCCAGCATGAGAAGGGAGCCTCTCTTTAGAACACAGGCCAGGAAGAGCCCTGTGGGAGACCAGCTCACACTGCCCACCCAGTAGGATCTGAGGGCCGGGCAACAAGACCAGGTTTCCATTCATCAGACTAAATGCGATCCAACGAGGATGAATCAATTTCTGAAGGATTGTCAATTTCTCAAACGATCCAACAGAAATACAAAAGAAGTGCAAAATATACACACGCAATCAACTTTATTTGCATGTTTCCACACATACCTTAAATATTTAGAAGGGATGGTCAAATTCTTGCTTCCGCATCCTCCTAGCACTCTGGCTACTGACACAAAGTTCTGTATGCTAACAAAGAGAACCTGTGTAGCCTGCAACACAAGACGTGTAACACAGCATTAAGTAAATGTACAAATGCAAAAGAAATGCACACTGATCTAGTTGTTGAAGGGAGGGCTGCACCATTAATTGCATATTAATCAAAATTGCGATTTGGCCTCTGCCACAGTACATAATTAATTTCTAAATCTATTCCAAAAGAAAAACATAAATCTGCTTTTGTACGCCCCATCAAAATCAATTAACAAACTCATATTAAAACTCAGCAATTGCTTTATTATTATGTTTTTTTCTCATAAACATTAGGCACCACTAATATTAATTGAATCGATAATATGTTAATCCTAATATAATCACCATGATGTGTTTTGTCATAATAATCGTGCAGCCCTGGTTGAAGCGGCATTTACACTTGTGGGTGGACAGACGAGGGGTCTGGGACTCACCCTGGGGTCCTTCTGGTTCAAGGCGACAGCGAGCAGTCGACCATCAGGGGACAGAGCCGGCACCAACGCCCCTCTGGACCTCACAGGCTTACATGGCGGCGTGAGGCTGGACATGGGGTAGGTCTTTGTGGCCCACTTGACGCTGTACTCTACACAACTAGACATGGAAATGGATTATTATAACCTGGGGATTACAGCAAGTTCAGCAACCATTCAGATTTACATTTAGGGCATTTAGCAGATGCTTTTATCCAAAGCGACTTACAAAGAGTACATTTGTCAGAAAGTGTAACATTTCATTGCTGCTAATACAGTAAGAAAGTCACCAGAACAATTTCAAGCACTTCAATTGCTAAATTAACCATTGCTAGTATACAACAGATTCCACATTGACAATGCAATGGCTGGATACAAGATGTCTGTCACGCACCCCACTTCTCTCGCAAGCACCTCCTCCCATCGGACTCTCAGGAACGTGATGCTTAGCTTGTCCCCAGACGTGAACACCCACGCCGATAAGAAGACA
>JAXIVH010000740.1:42500-48297 GCA_036785325.1 Urophycis tenuis
TTTGTAGGAGTGGGTCACAACATAACACATTTTGTATTTTGTTTGACATTTATTTCAGTGAGACTAATCATGTTTTACACCAGAAAAATAACCCTATGATCACACGCCATCACTAATTTCTTGAGCATTCCAGTCGCTAACAAATCAAGCGTAAGTAACCGAGGTGAAAATGACATCCTACCCCACAGACTAACCAGGGTTAGTTGTGACACGCTGAAGGGCTTGATGTAACACAACCTGTGATGTTTTAAAAAGCGATGCAAACGACATGGTTTTCATACAATCCCTTCATATATTAGCCAAGTACATGTTTTGCTTACAGTTAGTTTCCTCATGTCTCATGCAAAAGAATCAGTCATGGAAGCACCAAAGTGCATCGCTTCATGCTTCCTTAGGTGAAAACAAGCCTGGTATACATGTCTTCTAGCTCTTCTGACTGAGATGATAAACCTCTCATCTCGAAGTATCCAGTTTGATTTTGCCCTCAAGTTAACTTTTTTCACCATTTATCTATAGTTCACTGTTTTAATTTCAGTGTGACTGACATCTCACTGCTGAAATGTCCACATAGCAATGCAGTGATATTGTTTACAAGAAAACACTGGCCTCTTTAACAGACCTTCAAAGTCAAGTGAAACAATTAAAACATTTACATGAAGTGGAATATTTATAAAATATTTTAATTGGAAACAGGTCAAATTTGACCCCGACCCAATTGGAAGGTTAACAGAATATTGAACTGGGGATTATTGGACCCTGGACACATAAGAACCTCAGAACATAGGACCCTGGCAACATAGGATACTGGCAACATGGGACCCTGGGAACTGAAGAGCCTGTGAACCTTGGACTCTGGTAACGTAGGACCCAGAGAACTGAGGAGCCTGTGAACCTTGAACTCTGGTAACATAGGACCCTGGGAACATAGGCCCTTGGGAACCGGGGACCATGGGAACCTAGAGGATCCTAGGAACATAGGACCCTGGGAATATAGATCAGCTCCCGTTAGTTTGATCCCCACGTTATGTTGTGCCGCACTCTTCCCCACTATTACGCTGTTATAGAGGCTACTCACAGGTACACTGGTTCTGGTTCATATTTAGCAATTATGCAATAAGCATAGGTTCCATGGTTGGTTACCATATTGTAATCAATGCAATGAAAAACGTAAAGCCATCGCTCCACTAAGATCATTGCTTTGTTCATATATCTTGCTTTGACATTCAATCCATTTCACTTATCCACTTTCATACTTTTTCATTTACTAGCCATTCTACATTTTGAATAGTGGTGGCTGCGGATGTTAATTTCATTAGAAGCCAGACATGGTCTACCTTGGTAATACATCACAGTATTCAGACAGTGGATTACTCTTTTCCAGGATATTGCCTTTGGCTCCTTCATGTATGTGGTGGTCAAATCCAAAACAAGGAAAAACTAGCCGGGTCTCGTATTTTGCGTCAAATATGTATGCACCTGATTTTGATGTGAGCAAATATGGAGTTTTGACACCCGACAGCCTTGTACATCAACAGTTTGTCTCCAGTTGTCTTGCTGGCAATAGGTGGAGCTTTAGTTAAGCCGGTTTACCTGAACTCGAATTCCATTAAACTCAAACAAGCTGTTCCTTTGGAGCGAGGAAGAAAAAAAAACAGTTGTTTTGGGGCTAGCGATGTTATTGTAGAAAGCAGTAGCGTGACCGACCGAGAGCATGTGTTGTGTTTTCCCTCCCCGGTAACCTATAGGCCTGTAGCTACACGCTGGGTTCCGTGATCTGAATGTAATGCCTGCAATAAGTCCGCCCCGCAAGGCCCCCGTAAGAGAACACATTATGTAAAGTGACCTCCGATCGAAAGTACACAGGGTCGCTGCTGGGCTATTCCATCAGGGATAATGTACTGCCGGGCCATTGCTTTGGATGCTAGGCATTATCTTTCAGGGCCTATAGGAAGGGGGGGGGGGAAGAACCTTTTTTGTCTTCGTCTCCATCTGCCGAAGGACGTCATGTGTAATTAGAGACAGCCTGCCATCTTTTGAAATCTGCCTAATTGGTCTTTTCATTTTAATAGGATGAGGGGGTAAGAGAGGGGCAGGGTTCAGGGTGGCGGGGTTATGGTCTAGGCCTTAAGGGTCAGCCGTGGTGGAGGAGGGGGGGAGGGGGAGGGTAGGTAATCGAGACGGTCCATATCTCATCAGCCCCGTGGCTATATGTATATATACATATATATATATAATATGTTTTTCTTCCTGAGTTCTCGGCTTTATTTCAATTTTTAATTACTTGAAAGAATCACTGACCCGGTTGTCAGTGTAATGAGCTGCTGTGGAAGAGGAGAGGAGGGGGGAGGAGAGGAGAGGGGAGGAGAGGAGAGGAGAGGAGAGGTGAGGAGAGGAGAGGAGAGGAGAGGAGAGGAGAGGAGAGGAGAGGAGAGGTGAGGGGAGGGGAGGGGAGGAGAAGTGAAGAGAGGAGAGGTGAGGAGAGGAGAGGAGAGGCAAGGAGACAGAGCGCATGGCAGAGGCAGCACTGTGGGCTGGCTTTGCTACAGTATTGCTGCTTTGTGGGTTGTATCTACAAGAGGCAGCCCAGGCAGTGGGGAGTTTTAAGGAAGACAATGAAAGTACAGCCCACCCCAAGACGCCGCTATATTGGGTTAATAACCCACAATGGTTAATTAACGTATTATTGCAGAAACTGGAGCGGGTGACATTGAAAGCACTCGCGTCTGAGTTTAGTTATGGATTTTTATGGTGCAAGGTGCGATGCCAGCCAGGGACTCTCTCATAAGGTGAGCTGTTTCTGATTGGAGGCACGGTAGATGTGATAAATGACCGCTAGAATCGGGCTCTGCTATATAGGAGCTTTCAAAGCACTTCTGGTATGATTCACAACCCGCACACATTACCTGCTTCATAAAGTATAATATTACAAAACAGCTTCATAAAGGAATCTGCCACGTTATACATTCGGCGCATTGGCACAAAAGTTGTTTTTTTTACCCCCTGCAGTGTAAATTGTACTGTTTCTGCGGCCAGAGCTCTTTTCTCACTGTCTGTCATCACTTCAAATATGAAATATATCAGCTTAGTGTAAAATATACAGTGGCACTCTCTTCATTAGCACACCATTTCCTGCTCACTCCCTCACTGTAGTTTTCTTTTTCTTTTTTTTTGTCTAAGGATCAGGTTCCTGACTTAAAAAATGTAGACTCGACGAAGGTTTTAAACAAAAGAAGTATTAATTCTCCGAGACAAAAAGGACAAACTAAGCAAACATGCCCGAGAAACTGTCAACACAGGTGGATCACAATCGGGGATGATGAGGTGGAAAAACGAGAATGGCTGAGGACGTCTACGGTGGAGACTCCAAATCTACCCAAAGACAAACAGAACAATTCAAACTGGCATTTTGACTGTGGAAGGAGTGTGTGGTGGGGTCCTTCAGTGAGGTGAAGCGTGTGTGTTTCAGTTTCAGTTTGTGGTGCACATATGTGGATAAGGATAAGATAAGACCCCCCCCCCCCCCCCCCCCACACCCCTACATTGGTCAAGCCTCTCTGTCTCTTTCATTATTTCTCTCTCTCTCTCTCTCTCTCTCTCTCTCGCGCGAGTGTCCAAGGCTTCCTGCTACCAAGGTTGTTCCACCAAGATAACACTTAATTACCCCCCCACCCCCCCTGAGCTGTGTGTGTGTGTGTGTGTGTGTGTGTGTGTGTGTGTGTGTGTGTGTGTGTGGGTCTGTGTGTGTGCAAATATTTCTGGCCTGTTAAACGTGTACATATATAAACAAGAAGGGTATAGTATAAACAAGAAGGCAAATATATATACAGATACTGTATACAGGTTTGTTAGTTTCCTTGCTTGTTCTCCAGGAAGTTATTGTTGAAGAAGCCTACATTCAAGTCTGAAGTTGTGTTTTGGAGTGAAAGAGTGTTCGACACATCTTAAATATGTGTCCTTGCTAGAAGTAGCCCACTAGCCTGCATGTTTGGAGGTCTCCAAAGGTCTTCAGTCAGTGAATTGAACTTCAACGAATTTCCACCACGCCGTCAAACCATAAAACTATTTGAATGCTACAAAGGTCTAAAAGCCGCTATCAAAAGCCTCCCATCACTCTGTTGCTGATTGTGAAGAGTATGAAATTCCTCAGGCTGAGTCGGTATTTCCTCTCAATTATGCTTACTGGTTGGTTTGTGCAGCCATGCCAGATGGTGCATTGTTTTGAATCAACTGTCAGAAATGTAAGTGATTCCATTGAGATAGATGTCAGCTCCTATTCCGCAAGGGCCATTATATATTCAAGCGTGCACTTTTACTTCTCGCCATGATTAAGTTAAAAGCAAATAAGGAAAGGCATTCGCGTTTTGGAAACACATTTGACAATGTTGGTCTATATTACATGTTCCTGTTCATGTTACCGAAAAACATTCTCTTATTACATGTTAATCCTCTCCCCGCATGTACGGCTCCCGCTCGCCTCTAGAATGACGAGAATATTTATTGACCTATATACAATATTATGTTACCGTTCTAATTCATTTTAGCAGGATGACCCAAATTACAATGAAGCCTGTTAGGGATTGTATAGAGTTTATTACACTCAACCACAAATGTATTATTAGACCGATGAATATTGAATACATACGAATGTCAAAAGATGAAAGGAAACCTTGGTCAGAACTGTTTTGGGAGCAGTAGCTGATTTGCATTGTTACATCGTAATGAACTACTTTAGTCATCCTGACCTATATTCACCATTCATTTTGTATTACACACAATACCACTCACTAATCACGGATGGGATTCGTGTGCAGCATCACACTTGTTGTAACTCCATACAATTGCATCCAGCAGATGCACGAACACACACAGTCTTTGGAGAGAAGGAAAGGCAATTTTAACATATAATGGAATGTCCATCTCTGGGTTTTTCACATCACACATTCCCTATGCAAAAAAGTAGGAAATAGGCCTTAACAATACACCGCAGCTGCACCAGCCTGCATGTACAGTGTCTTTTTGTGAGCCACCATCCCTCTATCGGCCCGCTATAAATACTGCCTGTTTTTTCTCAGTAGAGATGCTACAACCTACACTGCCATTGTACGTAATGTTGTAGTTTAACATATATTTTCAGCGTGTGCATGGATTGCACAGAAATCCTCCCGCTAACCGCTAACACCGATGTAATACCTTTTTCTTCTCCTTACAAGCATTCATCTCAATGGGAATGAGTGTCATTGTTAGCTGCCGGGGGGGCCCCAGAGTGTGCTTATTGTGTGAGGAAGAGCCAGAGTCGCTCCAGCTTGCTTGGATGTCCTGTTTTTCAACCTTTGTATGTGTGTCTCTCTCTGCGCTCTCTCTCTCTCTCTCCGCTCTCTCTCTCTCTCTTTCTCTCTCTCTCTCTCTCTCTCTCTCTCTCTGCGCTCTCTCTCTCTCTCTCTCTTTCTCTCTCTCTCTCCGCTCTCTCTCTCTCTCTCCTCTCTCCCTCCGCTCTCTCCTCCGCTCTCTCTTTCTCTCTCTCTCTCCTCTCTCTCTCTTTCTCGCATGCTCGCTCTCCTACATTCGTTCGCTCTCCCTCTTCTCCTCTCTCTATCGCTCTCTCTCTCTCTCTCACTTGCGTCCTCTCACTCCCCTACACTCCCTCTCTCCCCCTCTAATCGCAAAGAACACATACGAGAGAAATCTGTGTGTGTGTGTCTCCTGTGTTTGCTGCTCTTCATGGCCATTATGCAAACTATTAAGAGAGAATTTAACCAGGCCAGCCTCTTATAGGCTAATCCGCGAGTAATAGATTCTA
>JAXIVH010000741.1:5000-25258 GCA_036785325.1 Urophycis tenuis
AGAGCAAGGGAGAGATGGAGGAAGACAGAGTGTGAGAGAGAGAGAGTTTGTGTGTGTCTGCCTCTGCCTCAGTGTGTGTGTGCGTCTGTCTGCCTCAGTGTGTGTGTGTGTGTGTGTGTGTGTGTGTGTGTGTGTGTGTGTGTGTGTGTGCGTGTGTGTGTGTGCGCGTGTGTGTGTGGCTGTGTCAGCGTGTATGCAGGGTTGAGCAGAAAAGCGCTTAGACCAGCAGGTAATAAAAGACGCTAGTTTTATTCCCTCCCCCCATTAGGGGCTCACTAAAGCGCCGCCCGTAACACAGTCCATCAGGGACGCTACGCCACAGGCTAGCGTGTTCTGGACAAATGGGATGGATACTGAATACTTTATACAATCCCCCTTTACGTAAACGCAAACCACCTTAAGGAACTGCGTGGGGGCGTTTAGGTGCAGTTTAATCAGGGACACTTCGTCTTAGGAAATGGGAATCAAACGAAAAGGCAAAGAACACAGTTTCTCCCCTGTCAGGGGCCAAAACTATAGGTTTAGTTTAAGTTCGAGTAGTTTATCTTGGAAACTACTTGAAATGGCTAGAATTGATTTCGATGTATTCATTTATAAACGACTACTTGTATTCTATCACAGCTAAGAACAGCTCTAAACGTCTGTTTAAGAAGTGCGGCAGTGCCATTAATGTCATCGTATCCTAGGTATAAATATCCAGTGAAACTTACAAATTCCTTTGGGAATTGAGATGGGAACTAGGAGGAGGTGAACGAGAGGCACAGCGCGTCCGGCGCTGTCCACAGGCACGCGGTGCTGAAATAGCACCTGCCTGTGTGTAACACACACACACACACACACACACACACACACACACACACGCACACGCACACGCACACGCACACGCACACACAAACACACGCACGCACGCACGCACGCACGCACGCACACGCACACACACACACACACACACACACACACACACACACACACACACACACACACACACACTCTTTGTTTTTTTCCCCACCTGTGCCAAAAGCACCGCCTATACTCCTATACATGAACATCACCGCCACTTTAAGCCATCCTCGTACACGTACGTCCCGCGTCGACCAATCGGCGCACGGCGGACGACAGCGAAGTTCTAAATCAAAGTTTCGGTAAAGCGCGCGCTCGTGCGGCCGGTGGTCGGAGAAGAATTTATTCGGGGGGTCGTAGAAAGAGCGAAGTTGCGATCGACGCACGCACCCCCCGGTTTGCATTCCCGTTTTTGATCGACGCCTCTGTTGGATCGTGGTTTTCTCTGTCGACATGTGTTATTAAAGGCTTTTTTTTCCCCATGAAAGATAGTACAATGGCACCTTTGCAGTCACAGACCCGAGAGCGCGTAAGAGACCCACTGCGACCGGAATAGTGTCGGTTTGCATTGGAAAGAAGTGGACGCAGCTTTTATGGGCCGCACCGTGTCAGCCGTATTTTGCACCTCTTTGGATGGCACGGTATAGGAATACATAGAGAAAACAACAACAACAACAACAACAACAACAACTGGATCTCTCTCGTCTCCGGTTCGCGCTGATCATTTGGCAGAAAGGAGCCTGACCCCACGATGACCGAAATCAGCGAAAAGGAGAACGAACCGCAAAAACGAGACCCTTACCGGTGCCACGTTACCGCACCGACTCAACCCGAAACCAAGGTAAAAGATGTAAGGTATAAGAGGTATAAGACACTATGAAATTGTTGCACGTATTGCATTGAAACGTCACCCCCCCACCATAATGTTGTCTATCAACAATACACCGTCAACACGTTGATCTACTTGGCACGACGCGGCGCGCCAATTAGACTAATTGTCCCGTGTTTCTTTTCCACGGAGTTTTGCAGATCACACGTGGATTTATGTCTCGCAGTGTATACATGTGGGTGACGTTTTACGTTCAGTTGCTCTGTTCGTGGGGTTTGTCTCCCAGGCAGAGAGATCGTGCGTAATACTTTGAACTCTTAATCCGATTACGACGCGTGTAACTCTTGGATTAAGAAATCAGAGCCACGTTTGAAATGTCGAACATATGTCACTTTCACAACAACATTGCAGAACCATTCTGGAGTTGTGATTCGACGGAGCGAGATTCATGTCATGAGTCCAATCCAAATCCAACCCCCAAATCATTCCTCGGTCACAAAGTAGATTTTTATTTGTTGTTATTACTGCCGTGCAGTAATATCCTGCACTACAACTCAACCGTTCACTTTACTGTCAGTTAAATAGTCCTCATTTTGATCAAATCTCACCACTTACAAATTCCCATCAAAACGTTGTTTTACATACAATATTTCACCAAACATCGAAAGCATTCCACTTCCACGACACTAAAACCCTGAAAATAAAATAAATGCTTCTGTGATTTGGTGATATTTGAAGTTGGTATTTTAATCATGCTCTTAACCTGCATTCATAAGCTTTTGTGTCAAATCAAAATCCCCAAAAGCATTTTTTCAAACTGCAATCAGCACAGCAATCTCCAGGGTTGAATATGTGTTTGTTTTGTGTGTGTGTGTGTGTGTGTGTGTGTGTGTGTGTGTGTGTGTGTGTGTGTGTGTGTGTGTGTGTGTGTGGTGTGTGTGTTAGAGTATGTGTTTGCTGTCTGTTGCTATGTTTGCAGAGTATTGCTGTGTGTGAGTGTGTGGGTGTATGTGTTAGTACACACAGACATAGTGTCTGTGTGTTGCACAAGTGTGTGTATTTGCTGTGTGTGTGTTTGTGTGTATGTGTGTGTGTGCACCATTTGTGTAATTGCTGTGTGTGTGCATGTCTGTGTGTATGTGTGTGTGTGTGTGTGTGTGTGTGTGTGTGTGTGTGTGTGTGTGTGTGTGTGTGTGTGTGTGTGTGTGTGTGTGTCTGTTTGTGTCTGTGTGTCTGTGTGTGTATGTGTGTGTCTGTGTGTGTGTGTGTATGTGTGTGTGTCTGTGTGTCTGTATGTGTGTGTGTGTGTGTGTCTGTTTCTCTGTGTGTGTGTGTGTGTGTGTGTGTGTGTGTGTGTGTGTGTGTGTGTGTGTGTGTGTCTTTGTGTGTGTGTGTGTGTGTGTGTGTGTTTGTGTGTGTGTGTGTGTGTGTGTGTGTGTGTATGTGTGTGTGTCTGTTTCTGTGTGTGTGTGTGTGTGTGTGTGTGTGTGTGTGTGTGTGTGTGTGTGTGTGTGTGTGTGTGTGTTAACAGTGGCCATTGTGAAAGTAACAGGTGGTTGACTTTATCTCGGGCGGGCAGCACACCGGGACCCTGGTTGTACTAATTTACGAGCCAATCAGCTCGCAGTTTGCTGTGTCTGGGACAGGGTGTTTGTGTGTGTGTGTGTGTGTGTGTGTGTGGGTGGGGGGGGGGGGTCGTAAGTCATGGAGATATAAAGGCAGAGGGGAGGAGGGGAGGAAACACATACATGCCCTGTCAGCATAGGATGGAGAGTAACAGAAGTGGACATCTGTCAGTGTGTTACTGACACCTCTAATGCTGTACTGTACTCCACTGTACTCTATTCTGCACTGCTCTACTCTACATGACTATGCACCGGTCTACTCTGATCTCTCTCTTCTGCTCGACCACACTGCGTTCTACTGTACTCTACTGTACACTCTACCTTGATGTTCTTTGTTCTGTTCTCCTCTACTTTAACCCTCTCTACTCTCTCCTGCCCGATACTATACTCTGCTCCACACTGTCTCCTCTACTCTGCGTGACTCTACTATAGACTATATTCTACTCGGTTCTATTCTACGCTATCTCTGACAGGGAGACAGGGAGATCATCTTTATCCTACCTCTCTCTCTCTCTCTCTCTCTCTCTCTCTCTCTCTCTCTCTCTCTCTCTCTCTCTCTCTCTTTCTTTCTCTCTCTCACTCTTTCTACTCCTTCTTTTTCTCAATTCAATTCCAAGGGCTCGTTTGGCATGGAAAACGTACATTTCATTGCCAAAGCACAGAAAGTTCCCTTCCCTCTCTCTCTCTCTCTCCCTCTTTGTCTGGCTGTGAAGTGAGTCCATGAATCTAGTAAGAGTCAATGCACCCCCAACCCCCCCCCCCCCCCCCACAAGAGAGACGCCCCCTGTCTCCCACCTGTCTCATGGCTGAGGAACCCATGATGTTCTGGGGTCTCTGTGTATGGCGGGGGGGGGGCATAACACAACATAACACACAGTGTAGCAGTAGGTTGGACCATGTTCAGGGTGAAGCTGAGGCTCCACAGCTGCCCCCCTCCCCACTGCATTTAGAAAGGTCCAAATTCAGACTTGGTGTGAATGAATGCCGATGGAGCTCTGAACATCTGCTGGGTGGAGGCTGAAAAGGGGAGCTTATCTGAACCCTGAACACATCGTCATGTGTGGCTTCTTATGGGAACTACTGTGGTTTGCCAGTTCAATTCCCTGCAGATGTCGCTGGAAAGGTTGCGCAGGTATTCATGATGTGGCTCTGAAGGCACTGTTAAAAACGGTTGAGAGAGGGTGAGAAATGGAGAGAGAGAGAGAGAGAGAGAAAGACATGGAGTAAGAGAGAGGGAGAGAGAGGAATAAATGTGAGAGAGAGAGAGAGAGAGAGAGCGAGAGAGAGAGAGAGAGAGAGAGAGAGAGAGAGAGAGAGAGAGAGAGAGAGAGAGAGAGAGAGAAAGAGACATGGAGCAAGAGAGAGAGAGGGAGAGAGAGCGAGAGAGAATAGCACGGGGTCTTTAAGAGATCCCTTTGTGATGAATGTGTGAATTTTTTCACTTTTCTGCACCTTTTGTGATCCCAGCCCTTCTGCTTGACCCAGGATTAGTTGGATTAATCACAAGGGAATGAATGTGGGATGGATTCTGGATTCAGGCTGACTGGGCGTGGGGCCACTGCAGAGTCCTCACTCACTGATAACAGACTGTCCACATTGACCTTTTACCTCTTCCCTCCCAGCCCTGCTGTACTGATGAAGTGCTGGGTTTGATCCCTGGTGTATCTGCAATCTACCCGAGGCGTCTTTTAGCGAGATGCCTCGCCTGTTGGCCCTAACCCCTACCGGCTCCTCAAATGAATGGACGAGTATAAAGTCCCCGAAATCCTGAATCCACCGCGATGCAATAAATAAAACCATATATTTGTGTTTGGGGTGTTATCGAGCAGCCAGCACGCTACACTCTGAAACACGGAGATAAGGAGGCCTGTCCCTTTAACCGGGAACAGGATACACGTTTTTCTTCAGCATCCATTGCGAAAAATCAATTAATTTTGAAATATTGATCCACGATGCGAGGGAACGGACGCCGGTCGTATAACACTCCCTGAAGTCATCATTTCACCTTCCCTTGTATCCCCCCTGTTGGCTTCCACTCGGTGCTTCAGTGCCAGGGAAATGGGAAGGAAGTGCTGCAGTAAACAGCCCTATCCAAACAGGCCTCTTTCTGGCTGGCTGGCTGGCTTGTTGCTGAGGCCGACTGGCTGAGCGGCTGAGCTCGGCTTGACTGACTGGCTGACTGACTGGCTAGCTTTGCCATCTGACTAACTTGCTGACTTTACCGCGCGGCTTGGCTTTGTGTCGGAGCGCCTGTGAGCAAAATAACAACTAGAAATTATAAACGACTGTTGGTGGCTTCTAACCATATGGTGACGAGCCAACCTAAAATAAGACCTGTGGTTATGTTGTGCAGGCAACTGCTGCTCTGGCTCACTCTCCAGTCAAGCTTAGCTTCAAAATAAATACATGTTACGGTACAACTTCTGAGACACCCCTGACAGCAAAGTATTTGTGGACACCAGGCTAGCTGATCAATCACGGCCATATTTTCCACCGCAATTATTACTGGGAGAAGGACAGAGAGAGACATGGGAAAAGGGGGGAGGGAGAGAGGGGGACAGGCATTGGCAGAGGGGAGGGAAAGAGAGAGAAAGTGTGTTGCTCAATCCTCATAGGTAATAATTTTGCAGTGAAGAATTTATGAACTTTATAAAAAATGGACACCGTGAAGGATAGACTTAGGAATGAGAGAGAGAGGCTGAGAATGAGACTGAAATAAACCTCCTAATATGCCTATAGTCACCCAGGGACAGAAGTCACCTTCACCACGAAAGCTCCTTGTGCAAATAAGCCTTTAAAGGATGGCTTTGGAGATTACAATGATTGGCAAAGACGCCAACAATACAGCGCCGCATGCTAGCCGATTGAATTTTGCGCTAGCAGCATGCTACCAGATCGCACTTGCGCTAGCAGTGTGCTAACAGATTTACCTCGCTAGCAGCAGAGATTAGTAGTGAGATATTCCAAAGGGTTGAATATGTGAATCAACACCAAGATTTGTTTTTATTCCAGAAAACCAGCTCTGTAAAAACATAATTTCCTATTTTGTGTGATGAGGTATTTTGCTGATGCAGCCTTCTGCCAATATATCGACATACAAGAGTGAGCCATTTAGGTAGAAAATGCATTCAAAAATATTTATTATGGTGATCACTTCATGAATATGCAGGACACAGCAAGACACTGGTCGACCCCGCTGCCAGACAGCTGCTCACCGTGCCAAGCTACACAGCTAGACACTCCTAAGTTTTCAATTTGTTATGTTACGTTCAGCGTTGTCATGTTGTGGGCTACGACTACTGTCTCGCTGGATGCTAGCATGCGCTACGACGGCTCGCTGGACAAACGCCGTCTAGGGACATGGAGTCCCATGGACCGGTTAGCTTTGTGTGGCCCCGGTGCCACAGCATAACAACCATACATTCATCAGAAAACTGTGTGTTCACAATGACACATCAGATTGGGTTGTAGTTGCACAGGCGATAAAACATGCAACATCTGAAACCGACAGAGATTCTCATCGCTTGGCGTTTCGCTCCATTCACCTGGTCTCATGGGACCATCGGTGTGCACGTTGACTCTCTCTCTCTGCGTATCGGTCTGGCCTTGATTCCGTGTAAAGCAATCAAAAACTGTTTTCTTTCCCGCCGTGGACTGAATCACGATGGTAAAAAAATGGAACTGTAATCTGCACTGTTAAAGGCTTGGATTTTTGGAAATCAATGGCTGCCCAGCTGAGGCCAGACTTATATTCACCCCAAAAATACAAAAGTGAACATCACAGGGCTCTCACAGGGCTACCGTTCACCCCCATATTTCTACATTGCTTATGCAGTGTGTCCTCAAACACAGAGCTGCGGTCTTGGTAATGACCAAGCGCTCTCTCTCTCTCTCATTAATTTGCTCTGCTAGCGGTATGCTAACCGGTCGAATTCAGCACACTGGCCTTTTTTTTTTGCCAGGTAACACGTTAACCTCCGACGACAGCCTGCGCCAGCAAAATGGCCACCCAGCACGTACTTAAGGTGGCGGTTTGACTCAGCAGTATGGCCGACCCACAACTCCCAGTATGACTCATCGAAGTCACGTCTCTGTTGGACGGTTTCTCCTCATTTAGCCATTTCACATCGTCTTCTTTTTTAGTGTGGTAAAATATCTTCTTTTTTTTTGGTTTCTTCAGAGCCAGGTTTATAGTGTAATTATTTAACAGGCTGTACCTCGTCCAAATGGCACCGTTCCATTATATCATTTGTTTGGGGGGGGGGGGGGGACAGCGAAGACAGAGAGGGAGCGTCGTCGTTCCGGTCGAAAGGGCGTGATTTGGGAACGCAGAGGGCACACTTGGTGGGTTTCTCTCTGATTAGCCACCAGAGTGTTTTCCTTTGGTTACTAAGATACTGAAGGAGGGCTGGATGGAGGTGTTGTACCTTTTCAAACGCACTTCAGCGTGATTACCCGGTGATAAGACCATAGTGGATCTGAAGACAGTGCTTTGTCTCTGCTCCCTGGGTTATGTGCACATCGGAGATGAAGTTGATTCGATTACCTTTTTCTAGATCCCACCAGGGTGTTATGTTGCTAAACCTGGTCCTGTTTCAGGGGGTCTCTTTTTAGCGACAAGATTCCTAGATTTGTTTCTTTCTGATCAAGTCAACTTTATTTATCTTTTCTCCTTTATAACAGTTCAGAGCTGCAAGTAAATCAATCGAATCTAATGCAAATGTATTAATTGTAATTAATTTACTTTTTCGTTTCAACTACAAATGCCAACTACAACTACAAACTACAAACTACAACTACAAATGCCAACCTAAACCTGCTGCTAAATGCTTTATAATTTCTCATTAATATCAATATTTGATTCATGGATCATTATAAAATAAATACAAATATTTTCCTTGGCTGCTTGTCAGGCTTGCAAACAAATGATATCACAACACAATCTGGTGACATGTCATTGGCATTTGTTATAATGTAGGAGATGGGAAAAATACATCTATGATCAATCCGCAGCTACAGTCTCAAAGGGCTTCACTGGCAGGACCACCACCTCCCCTACAGCCTTCAGCAGGATGATGAGGCTGACTCCTCTAACTGCTCTGAGAGCTTCTATGTAAAGTGTGTGTCTGAGCCTGTATGTAAAGTGTGTGTCTGAGCTTGTATGTAAAGTGTGTGTCTGAGCCTGTATGTAAAGTGTGTGTCTGAGCTTGTATGTAAAGTGTGTGTCTGAGCTTGTATATAAAATGTGTGTGTCTGAGCTTGTATATAAAGTGTGTGTCTGAGCTTGTATGTAAAGTGTGTGTCTGAGCTTGTATGTAAAGTGTGTGTCTGAGCCTGTATGTAAAGTGTGTGTCTGAGCTTGTATATAAAGTGTGTGTCTGAGCTATAAAGTGTGTGTCTGAGCCTGTATATAAAGTGTGTGTCTGAGCTTGTATATAAAGTGTGTGTCTGAGCCTGTATATAAAGTGTGTGTCTGAGCTTGTATATAAAGTGTGTGTCTGAGCTTGTATATAAAGTGTGTGTCTGAGCCTGTATGTAAAGTGTGTGTCTGAGCTTGTATATAAAGTGTGTGTCTGAGCTTGTATGTAAAGTGTGTGTCTGAGCTTGTATATAAAATGTGTGTGTCTGAGCTTGTATGTAAAGTGTGTGTCTGAGCCTGTATGTAAAGTGTGTGTCTGAGCTTGTATATAAAGTGTGTGTCTGAGCTATAAAGTGTGTGTCTGAGCCTGTATATAAAGTGTGTGTCTGAGCTTGTATATAAAGTGTGTGTCTGAGCCTGTATATAAAGTGTGTGTCTGAGCTTGTATATAAAGTGTGTGTCTGAGCTTGTATATAAAGTGTGTGTCTGAGCCTGTATGTAAAGTGTGTGTCTGAGCTTGTATATAAAGTGTGTGTCTGAGCTTGTATGTAAAGTGTGTGTCTGAGCTTGTATATAAAATGTGTGTGTCTGAGCTTGTATATAAAGTGTGTGTCTGAGCCTGTATGTAAAGTGTGTGTCTGAGCATGTGTGTGAACTGTGTCTGAGCTTGTATATAAAATGTGTGTCTGAGCTTGTATGTAAAGTGTGTGTCTCAGCTTGTATATAAAGTGTGTCTGAGAGCTTGTATATAAAGTGTGTGTCTGAGAGCTTAAATATAAAGTGTGTGGCGGAGAGCTTGTATATAAAGTGTGTGTCTGAGGACAATGTGGGTGTGAAGCTGCCAGCAGAGAAAACAGGCTGACTCTAGCTGTTCACATGCTGCTGCTGAGCACAACCCCCCTCACACACACACACACACACACACACACACACACACACACACACACACACACACACACACACACACACACACACACAACACACACACACACACACACACGCACACACGCTCACGCACGCACACACACACACACACACATAAACGTAACCCTCCTTTCACACTGAATGCGCATGCACACACAGATGCACACATTCTTGTACACACACATAGCCTGCCTTTCACACACATACAGACACCCACACACACACACACACACACACACACACACACACACACACACACACACACACACGTGAATATACGCAAAATACACAAATAACCCCCTCTCACATACGCACAACCCCATTTCACACACACTCACACACATATACACACACACACACTCACACACACACACACACACACACACACACACACACACACACACACACACACACACACACACTCACACACTCACACACACACACACACACACACACACACACACACACACACACACACACACACACCACACACCCTTAATCATTAATTTATCCAAGCGTTCCTCACAACAGACTATTTTTAGAAACCTCCCAGAAAACGTCTTCGGAGCTCAGTGTTCAAAAAACCATATAACACAACCTCCTCTGCTGTCTGTCTGTCTGTCTGTCTGTCTGTCCTCTGTCTGTCTGTGTAACACCCCATTAAACACAACATCCTCTGCTGTCTCTCTGTCTGTCTGTCTGTCTGTCCGTCTGTCTGTCTGTGTAACACCCCATTAAACACAATATCATATGCTGTCTGTCTGTCTGTCTGTCTGTCTGTGTAACACCCCATATAACATAACATCCTCTGCTGTCTGTCTGTCTGTCTGTCTGTCTGTCAGTCTGTGTGTGTGTGTGTGTGTGTGTGTGTGTGTGTGTGTGTGTGTGTGTGTGTGTGTGTGTGTGTGTAAAACCCCTTAAAACAAAATGTCCTCAGCTGTCTGTCTGTCTGTCTGTCTGTCCATCTGTATGTATATATGTCTGTCCGTCTGTCTATCTGTCCCACCCGATAACACAACCTCCTCCACTCTCTGTCTGTCTGTCTGTCCGTCTGGCTATCGGTCTGTCTCTCTGTCGATCCGTCAGTCGGCGTCAATACCAGCCAAGGACCCATCTCCACCTGTTTCAGGGTCTGTGTTCCACCCCATGTTTCAGACTCAGGGGGCTTCACAGGCGTGGCGCTGCAAGATGCTGCCGCTCCGCACCTCAAAGGGGAAACGTCACGGTCGGCTGTTTTTCTCCGATAGCAGAGATTCATGGTTGGTGCACACATGTCGCGGAAAGTCAATCACGGCCCGCAACATCAACAGCGTCTCTGTGGAGAACTTGAAAACGTTGACGTCATTCTTCTGAAGCCCAGACGACTGAAATCAGTGGTCCAACTTTCCCGTTAGTTTTTGTTTTTTTTTTGGCCAAAAAGTAGTGGACGTTGTGGTCTGCGATTTTGACCCAACACACGCAACTTAATTAGCACTCTCTTATATTATAAAATACTGAGCGTGGCGGTTCCTCCTATAACTCACCGTAGAGTCTTTCAGCTCTCTGTTGTTCACTGATGGAAGGGCTTTGCCAGACTTCACTATGCCCTTTTAAAGCTTTCCCATACCATTGAATGTTCCCGTTACCGCACAACTCAAACGCTGAACCCACGGGATGTGAGGCAGCAATCCCAGCAGCCGTACAGTATCATCATCTCAGAGGCCGTGGATGGCAGAGCAATCCATTTGGGCTGATTGGAGGCTCATTGATTGCTCCTGTAATATATATCTGTACTGCGCTACACGCGGAGGAAACAAGACAAACTCATTGCTTGCTTACCGTGTGATTTAATTCAACGGTTGGGCTGTGGGACCTAAATGTTCATCTTCATCTTCGCTAAATAATGTTACTGTTTACTTGTGTGGCATATTTATGATGACTTGAGGGAACTCATTCAATAATTAACCATATTGCACAAGGATGCCTACAGGTGGACATAATATTGCAGAGGTTTGGGGATCAAACACTCACTACTGATTTATCAGATTATACTTAATCATAGCGATGGCGGTCCGAGAATCAAACACAAATCGCGTGAAGGCAATCTTGCGTTCTGCCCGGGGGTTCGATCCCGTCCACTCGTCATCCTAAACTCAAGTGAATCCTCCCTCCTCCCAGCCGTTCCGCTGTGAGGCCCTTCGGTTCAGGGGCTTTAAACATCGGATGGATTCATTTCCGAAACGGAGACAAACGTTATCGCTCCGTATCACCACGCAGTTAGGGACTCAAACACAGGGACTCAGACACGCCCCTCAACTGCATGGTGATGACGGAGTGGAGGGGGGATAACAAAAAAAAAAAAAAAAAAGTGCTGAGTAATATCCACCTTGCTGATAATCTGTTTAGAGACGAGGTGGGGAGAGGCTGCACCGCCGCCTGGCACATACTCGCTGCCAGCATCCATTAGGATGCCATCCGGGAGAGACCCCTGGACAAATCTACTTACGCGGAGAGAGTCGGGGTGTGTTTCGGGAGGGCGGGGCAGGGGGGGGGGGGGGGGGGGGGGTACGTGCTTGTTTCAACGGGATCGTTTTAATGCGTTTCAAGCTACGAGCGTCCGATAGGATCGGGGCAATAATTGAACGCACCTTCGCTTACAAAACTCTTTAAAAGGATTCTGATGTTTCGGGGGGGGGGGGGGGGTTTGGTTTGCTTTTCTCCCGAGTGTCTTCCCATGACGCGGATCCGTTTCCTTGTGGAGCCCGTGTGGGTGGAGGGCGTTTTTATCTAGGATGCCTATTACCCTGCAAAACTACATTTTAATAGATGTAATAGTTGTGTTAAGGCAAGTGTGGCTGCGTCTTGGCGGTGGCCGAGACGTTACACACAGCAGGGGCACGACAGCTCATTGAGCTGACCTGTGATGAGTGTTCTTAGATCCACGTGGGGGAGTCGCGCTCTAGGCCTCGCAGGTAGACTGCCAGCTTTGGGATTTGAACCCAGAGCTTGGAATACAAAGGCTGGGTGGGGCTCGTTGTTGAGTGTGTGTGTGTGTGTGTGTCCCCCTGTGTGGGCCTGGCCAGTGACGAGCGTGAATGTGTTGCTTAAGAATAGACCGCAATCATTCTGTACTACGGTGCCACAGAGTGGGGGCCTTGGACAGAGCCTCCAGGCCAGAGAATAGGTGGAAATAGAAAGGAGAATGGGTTAGGACGTCCTTGTGTCCCTACCTTGTTATTTGCTGGCCATCCGTATGGCCTGATGCTCTACAATAAGCAATACTATAAAACGTAATAACCTACAATGAGACAAAGGGTTCTGGGCTTTGAAGTTCAATCCCGATGTGTGCATCCTACTCGTGCGCATTCTTGAGCAAGGCATTTTACTGCCTCCTGTCTAATGAATATATCAAAACTAATATACTAATATACTGTGTGTGTATATTAGTATATTATTGTATATATATATATATATATATATATATATATATATATATATATACTGTATATATATATATATATATATTAGTTATTTGAAGAAGATGAAGAAAATCACATTTTTGTGCTTTAGATGAAAGCATCTGCTATATGAGGAGAGTAGAACATTTTTAAACTGTAAACTTAGTTATCCTTTTATTGTACACATGGAACTATATTGATCTTAAACAGAAGCCCAAACTGGTGGGTAGTATTGTGGTTAAAAAAAACCCCACTTTGAGTATCTTCTGTGGTGCTACTCTCCACAACGCCCCACACCGCCGCCGCGGAGCCATTCGTGTTGCCGCTCTCCTCTCGACCCTCTCCGTACCCCCGCTCCGATTGGCTCGCCGCGGCGGCCATTTTGACCTGGTTCTGCTGAGAATCCCAATCAATAATGTTGAACAGGTCCCTCTTTTTCTTCCCTGTCGTCCCTTTAAGCTACAGAGCCACCGTCGGGCCAATTAGTGTGAGTGATGAGGGGGGGCGCTCTCTGTTGACCCATTAGCCAGAAGCTCCCTCAACTGCTGTCTTCAGGGGATAGAGGAGTCCACCCTCTCTTTAATGGCTCTCTCCTTCTTCTTCTGCTTGACTGGTTGGCCCCCCCATCAGAATTCATGTTATTTTCCATTAGGAGTTTTTCAAACTCTATTTCAACCCTGTAGTTTTCTTCTTCCCGCTGTCCCGCAACAAATGGCTTTAAGTATTTAAAATAACCGGGGGGGGAGGTTTTTGAAGTGACACCTTTGGTGAAACCTTCCCGGTAACGCTGCTACACACACACACACACACACACACACACAAATGAGTTGAAGAACCGGTTCTGTAGCCGTAGCGCCGCCGCCGCGCCCTCTCTGGTGGAACGAGCGCTGCTGGATGATGGAAAACGTGTCAGAATCCGGGCCGTTGGTAACATTTGTGATACTGCAAATGCAAGGGCTTTCATCAGCGGGGGGGCCACAGGCTCGATATCCATTGTGCTAGCTCACGCGGCGATAGATGCTGCTGACGTTGCTGGCATTTACTTCAATGGAAATCTTGGGAGATCTTTGAGATCACTTTAATGTTTAATTAGAAAAATGCCCTTCGGGTCCTTCGTCTGACATTGGTGAAGTAAATAAAATGGCCGCACGCTTTTGGCTCGTGGCTTTATGCTCTGCATTCGGCGACAAATTACCACAAATTGGCACATCAATTTGGGCTATTGGGACTTTACAAATACCAACCGTGACATTGAGATATACCATCCAGGTGGTCCTGGATGGCACTGATGCTGCTGCACGTCATCGAATGGCTCTAGCTCCAAAAAAACGTGCTAATATGTATTAGCCTAGTTGGCTTGTTGTGTTTGTGTTTTTCGGTGGAATGACCTGTATTTTCTAACCACACTAAGCTTGTACAATACTTTACAATACTAAGCTTCTCAAAATCGGTATTCAGTCCCGTCACAGGCAGTAGCATTGGCAGCTAGCAAGTTAGCCTGGCTGAGGAGGGGCAGTCAAGGAGAATATACAAGAAAGCGACATGTTCCATAGGTCATTCTATTGATGTACGGGGTCACAGGCAAGCCATTATTTTCCCCATATAGCGGAGCGCATTGATTCTGAGCTTCCTGTAAAAATTGCGATTAGAAGATCCCCAGTGACCGTCCGATAATTTCACATTGTCTGTCGTCATCTTTCAGCGCTCATCCTGTTATGGGGGAAGTTCACATGGCCTTGTATCGTCTTACATGGAAAACCATTGATCCGATCTGAATCAATGATAATGCCACACCGGTCGTTTAGCATCCCAAATGTGTCAATGTGGGAGATCAATACCATTTCAGGTGGATGCAGTTTGAAGACCAGTACTTTCAGCCAGATGTAATTTACATGAGGGTTAAGTTCAACATGCTCTGTAGGGTGTTTTGAGTGTGTTGTCTTTTATGTGAGTTGGAGCGCACTGACTAGCCTTGTCTGTGGGGAGACAGACCTGTGGAGGGAGAGGAGGAGATTGAAAGCTGGTTTGACGTGCGTTGCAGCATCAACGTGTGCAAGTGCAGTCCACTCGATTAAACAAAATCAAACAGGAATTATGAAGGCCATTGGCTGGGGGGGGATTCCCTTGAGGCAGAAAGTTCTTGTTCCAGCCCGGAGAACGAAAGGAAAAGAAGGTAGCCAGAGGTCAGAGAGAGGAGAACTTGGTACTTGACTGTTCACCCACCTCTTTCTTTAAAATACTTTTCAGCTTCAACAGTGGATATGTATATAATGATGACTCATTTAGCAGGAGCTTTGACCTAAAAGGTACAGTAAAAATTCAAAAGTAAGAACCATATTGTTATGGAGCAGGTAAAGGTAAAGATTGCTCAACAGTGACTACAAGTGGATTGTGGACATTGGGGTTTGAACAATATGGGCACCGCCATTTCTTGACATTTTTGCGAACAGAAATAATCTTTACCTGACACATTAAGGGCGGGAATAGAATGGACGCCTCGCGGTCTAGTCTATTGCGAAAACTCTTTAACATTCAACTCTTAAAGTGACAATGTGTAGTATTTATTAATATATTAATCCTTATTTTTAAGGTTCAATGATAGAGATATATCCGTAGTACATGTCCATACCTACAAGTAGCAACAATCCCATGAATGCCCAGAGCAGAAGGGTAGAAAGGTACACACAATAGCTTACCCCACCACACGGCACTAGTTAGTCAGTGCTCTTGCTTCAGCGGAGGTTGCCACACAGAGGAGGCTAAAGGACATTTGACACAACTCGAGCACATTGGCTTTGTCTGCTGGTTGGTCTTGAGTGTGTGCTGGCGACCGCAGAAAGTGGGAGGGGCCAGGGTCAGACAGAAAATGGTTGCTGTTCTTTCGATTCTGCCAAAAAAAATGCCGGCAACCAATTGAGGTGCACATCTTACACATTGTCACTGTACTACCTTTTTAAATTACATAAAAATGTAAAACGGGGACTCTCAAGAGGAAAAACATGGAGATGAACTAGCCACTGAAATTCTAACTGAAACAAGTAAAAGACAAAACTATTTGCTTTAATTTGACAAGCTTGAAATCTACACTTTTCCCATTGACTTAGAATGGCTGACAGGTCGGTGACTGAGGACTGGTCTAGTTTGCATCCAACTCCCATGAGCCCCCCATAAGGCTGTTAGATGAACTACACCTTGGTTGATTCACCATGTGATTCACAAAGACACAGTCATGTCTGGGGCGCCCCTCGGTAGTCTGGGGCCCCTCGGTAGTCTGGGGCACCCTCGGTAGTCAGGGACCCTTGGTAGTCAGGGCCCCCTCGGTAGTCATGGGCCCGTTGGTAGTCTGGGGCCGGTAGTCAGGGGCCCCTCAGTAGTCAGGGGCCCCTTGGTAGACTGATGCCCCCTCGGTAGTCTGGGCCCCCTCGGGAGTCAGGGGCCCCTTGGTAGTCTGGGGCCCCCTCGGTAGTCAGGGGCCCCCTTGGTAGTCATGGTCCCCTCGGTAGTCAGTGGCCCCTCTGTAGTCAGGGCCCCCTTGATAGTCTGGGGCCCCCTTGATAGTCTGGGGCCCCCTCGGTAGTCAGGGGCCCCCTCGGTAGTCCTGGGCCCCCATAGTAGTTTGGCGCCCCTTGGTAGTCTGGGGCCCCCTCGGTAGTCTGGGCCCCCTTGGTACTCAGGGGCCCTTGATGGTCTGGGGCCCCCTCAGTAGTCAGGGCCCCCTTGGTAGTCATGGGTCCCTTCGGTAGTCATGGGCCCCTTTGGGTACTCAGGGGCCCTTGATGGTCTGGAGCCCACTCAGTAGTCAGGGCCCCTCTTGGTAGTCATGGGCCCCTTCGGTAGTCTGGGGCCCCTCAGTAGTCCCGGGCACCTCGGCTGCCCAATTTGCCTTGTCGGCAGCACAACCGCCTCCCTGTGGAATTGATTTCCAGTTCTTGTTACAGTTTCTTTTCTACAGCTATAAATGGCACAGCGTCAGCTTTCATATCGGGAGTGTTTGACCTTTTGTACGCTGGGTTTGAGTGCTTCGATCCTTCACAGCAACGCCGCTCACTGTCTCAGAAGCCGCACTCATACCCCTTACCACTCTCTCGCATTCTGTTATGCTGAGATGTTGCTAAAAGAATCAGGGAGCTGTGAATGTTTCCAGGGCCGCTTGTGGAATCCATTTTGTCTGATATTCTGATATTCACCGTGAAATTGTCTTATCCCATGCCATCATTTTAGATCTGACTCTTTTTCGGCGTGTCTCTCAATATTATGCCTGTTTTGTGTGAATCTATTTCCGGATGTGCAAGTGTATTGCTTGTTCCATTCCCGTTTCACTCATTGTAATTGCATTAGCTTGTCTCCGGAGGCTCAATGGTTCTCAGTTTATGGATTTTCTTTTAAAACCTCCTCTTTGAACTAACTCCCCCCACCACTCACGATAAACTACCCCTTCACCCCCTCCCCTCACCACCACACCACCGTCTCCCCACCCACCCCCCGAAATAATCTTCCACAAATATCCTCCAGCTACAGCGCCTCAAGCGATCCCTGTCCTTCAAGTCGGTGATGCGCAGCAAGAGCGTGGACAACTTCTTCCAGCGCGGGCACCGCCAAACCGGCCCGAGGCCAGACCGCCGCCGCCGCCCGTCATCACCAGCCCCCGCCCGGCTCTGTCCTCGCCGCCAGCCGCCGCTCTCGGAGAGCCCGCTGGCCTACGAGAGGTCGCCGTCCCTCTCCTCCTCCGCCAGCCCGGACCCCTCGCCCACGTCCTGCTCGCCCAGCGCCAGCCCCTCGGCCGCCCTGGCCCCCCGGCCGGGCCCCGCCCAGGTCCTGCTGCGGCCCGTCAAGACCCACTGCTTCCAGGACCACGTCTTCCGCAAGCCCACCTGCTGCCAGCGGTGCAGGCAGATGATCCAGGGTGGGTGAGACGCCGTTTGACTTGTGTGACCGGGGGGGGGGGGGAGCCGGACCGTGGCGGATCGAACCGGTCTTGAAACCCTGCCGCCCGTGTATTGAATGCACGCACACCTTTTTTTTTTTTTTGTCTGCAGGGAACTCCAAGCAAGGCATTCGCTGTAAAACCTGTAAGCTGGGGGCCCACCTGTGGTGCTCCTCTGACTCTCCAAGCAGCCCTGCAACGGCAAGGTAAAAACCCCTTGCTGAACTGAGCCTGCTTCGTGTGCTCAAAGGTTAGCTAAAGGCCGGGGCTCACGCTAGCTCATAGCTATAGAGATATAGAGAGAGAATATGGCAACAGAGGCCGTGATGTCACCCATACAGTTATGAAGCCTTAAAGTTCACGGTAGGAGGGCCGCCATTGCTTGGCATTTTCTGCAGCCAGCAGCGGAAGCGATCCATATTTTGGCGCATTGGCAACGGAAATTGAATGGCTGCCTCTCAGTAGTCTATGGCCAAAACTCGTTTGCATGGAATCCTTTATAAATCTTTAATTAAATGAATCTGTCAAATGGGACCTCTCAAAATGAAATGATATGGAGATGAACTAGCCACTGGGATTCCAACCAAATTAAGAAAAAAAAGCATTAGCTTTATGTTACGAGAATGAAATACGCAATTGTTCCCATTTTTCTTACAATGGCGAGGCGTGTTTTGAATCCAACCACGTCAACCACCTATGAACCACACCAACTGCACCTTTTTTCGCAAACTGTCATCGCTGCCGCGTGCGCTAGCTGCTAGTCTGAACTGATGCTAGCTACTGGTCTGAAGTACGCCCAGCTACTCATCTGAACTGATGCTAGCTAATGGTATGAATGATAATACTAACAGCTGTTACTGGTTGCCCGGCTAATTTGTAACGGTAACTCGCTAAACTACGGCGAGTTGATTTGTCCTGACGCCACGGTTATGTCAAGGCGCTGACGGTCTGTGCTATCACCCATGATTATAGGTCATCTTCCGAACACACACAAAACCCCAGACCCTGGTGCTGAATGACTTAACCTTTAACGTGCAGTGCTGTGCGTGGCGATGTATCTGCATGATGGATGAGCTCTGTATGCGGGGGGGGGGCAGTGGGGACGCAGAGCGAATAGGCCGGCGGTGACGAGAACATTGCGGATGGCAGCGTAAAACGCAGAACTTCGAGAACCTCCGGCGGGTGTCAGCAGGGCGGTCCCGTGTGACGAGGAGGGGGGGAGGGGGGGGGGGGGGAGGGGGGTAATGAGGAGGACATAGCGACTACGTGGGTCCTGTGAACACTGTGTGTACAACGAGGAGGCAGCGGGAGAGGACGAGAGGACCCCCTCTCTCCCGAAGACCGCCAGAAGTGGTTTGATTAACGGCAGGCGCTTGGAGATGCGATGGGGGTGGATGGTGGATTCCGGAACAAGTCCTAGAATTGGTTCCTAGGGAAGCAGTTTTTATCGCGTCCACTCCCTCCCCCCCCCCCCCCCCCCCCCCCCCCCTCTCTCTCTCTCTCTCTCTCTCTCTCTCTCTCTCTCTCTCTCTCTCTCTCTCTCTCTCTCTCTCTCTCTCTCTCTCTTATTTGCCTGCCTCTATCCTTTCATTCTCCTCTACCCTCTTTCGTCTCCCCCTCATCCCCTTCCCCCCCACTATCTCTCTGCCCTTTTCAGCCACTCGCTCTCTCTGTCATCCCCTCCCTCCTTTCTTTCTCTCTCTCTCGCTCTCTCTGTCTCAACGCCTCCTCTTCTCTCTGTTTCTCTCTACTGAATTCTCTTGTTTCCTGCCCCCCCCCGCCCCTCATCTCCTGCTGAATCAATATCTCCCTCGGCCAGCTGTGTGCCGGCTGATTGGCTGTGAAATGTGTTATGTTTGAGCTGCCCCCCCCCCCAGAGGAAGTGACCCGGCCCGCGCTGCGGTCCCGCCCCAGAGCAGCGCCCGTGCTGACTCGTGCACGCTCATCAAAGCCAGGATTAGCAGAATCGCAGAAAAACGGTTCCTGTTTCGGCCCGTGGGGTGCGGGGGGGGGGGGGGATTGTTCTTGCTGGCCGCGGTTCAGCCGGTCGTGTGGGGATGAGATCCAGACCATGTTCAGGAAGACTGGGAGGGGGGGGGGGTTAGGGGCCTTCGACACCCCGGTCGAAAAACCGGGTACCGCGTTCGATCCCCCGGTGTCTCTGGCCGAACCTGTAAATGTCCTTAATGCCGCCACCGCTCCTCGCTTTGGATGGAAGCCCTCTTAGCCCATTTAAACCTGCGGTCCACGGTGATAATACAGGTGATAATACAGGTGATAATACAGCACGCGGTTCAGGGTTGATTTCTTGCTTGTCCTA
>JAXIVH010000741.1:25458-48280 GCA_036785325.1 Urophycis tenuis
GCCCCAGTCTGGACCCGGAGTCATCAATGATATTGACGTTAATCATCAGCACTCGTCATTGTGACATCATGAATTATATTGTCATCATTATCATATCTCTTTTTCAAGAGTTTGACAAAATGAATAGGACAAGCAAGAAATCAACCCTGAACCGCGTGCTGTATTATCACCTGTATTATCACCTGTATTATCACCTGTATTATCACCGTGGACCGCAGGTTTAAACGGGCTAAGAGGGCTTCCATCCAAAGCGAGGAGCGGTGGCGGCACTAAGGAATCAATTTACAGGTTCGGCCAGAGACACCGGGGGATCGAACGCGGTACCCGGTTTTTCGACCGGGGTTTCGAAGGCCCCTAACCCCCCCCCCTCCCAGTCTTCCTGAACATGGTCTGGATCTCATCCCCACACGACCGGCTGAACCGCGGCCAGCAAGAACAATCCCCCCCCCACGGGCCGAAACAGGAACCGTTTTTTCTGCGATTCTGCTAATCCTGGCTTTGATGAGCGTGCACGAGTCAGCACGGGCGCTGCTCTGGGGCGGGACCGCAGCGCGGGCCGGGTCACTTCCTCTGGGGGGGGGGGGGGGGGGGGGGGTGCAGCTCAAACACAACACATTTCACAGCCAATCAGCCGGCACACAGCTGGCCGAGGGAGATATTGATTCAGCAGGAGATGAGGGGGGGGGGGGGGCAGGAAACAAGAGAATTCAGTAGAGAGAAACAGAGAGAAGAGGAGGGGTTGAGACAGAGAGAGAAAGAAAAAGAGAAAGAGAGGAGGGAGGGGGTGACAGAGAGAGCGAGTGGCTGAAAAGGGCAGAGAGATAGTGTGGGGAAAGGGGATGAGGGGGAGACGAAAGAGGGTAGAGGAGAATGAAAGGATAGAGGCAGGCAAATAAGAGAGAGAGAGAGAGAGAGAGAGAGAGAGAGAGAGAGGAGAGAGAGAGAGAGGGGGGGGGGGGGGAGGGAGTTGGATGCGATAAAAACTGCTTCCCTAGGAACCAATTCTAGGACTTGTTCCGGAATCCACCATCCACCCCCATCGCATCTCCAAGCGCCTGCCGTTAATCAAACCACTTCTGGCGGTCTTTCTGGAGACAGGGGGTCCTCTCGTCCTCTCCCGCTGCCTCCTCATTGTACCCACAGTGTTCACAGTGACCCACGTAGTCGCTATGTCCTCCTCATTACCCCCCTCCCCCCCCCCCCCCCCGCCCTCACCCTCCTCGTCACACGGGACCAGCCCTGCTGACACCCGCCGGAGGTTCTCGAGGTTCTGCGTTTTAACGCTGCCATCCGCAATGTTCTCGTCACCGCCGGCCTATTCGCTCTGCGTCCCCACTGCCCCCCCCCCCCCGCATACAGAGCTCATCCATCATGCAGATACATCGCCACGCACAGCACTGCACGTTAAAGGTTAAGTCATTCAGCACCAGGGTCTGGGGGGTTTTTGTGTGTGTTCGGAAGATGACCTATAATCATGGGTGATAGCACAGACCGTCAGCGCCTTGACATAACCGTGGCGTCAGGACAAATCAACTCGCCGTAGTTTAGCGAGTTACCGTTACAAATTAGCCCGGCAACCAGTAACAGCTGTTAGTATCATACCATTAGCTAGCATCGGTTGAGATGAGTAGCTGGGCGTACTTCAGACCAGTAGCTAGCATCAGTTCAGACTAGCAGCTGGGCGTACTTCAGACCAGTAGCTAGCATCAGTTCAGACCATCAGCTAGCGCAAGCTAGCGCACGCGGGCAGCGATGACAGTTTGCGAAAAAAGGTGCAGTTGGTGTGGTTCATAGGTGGTTGACGGTGGTTGGATTCAAAACACGCCTCGCCATTGTAAGAAAAATGGGAAAAATGCGTATTTCATTCTCGTTACATAAAGCTAATGCTTTTTTTTCTTAATTTGGTTGGAATCCCAGTGGCTAGTTCATCTCCATATCATTTCATTTGAGAGGTCCCATTTGACAGTTTCTTTTAATTAAAGATTTATAAAGGATTCCATGCAAACGAGTTTTGGCCATAGACTACTGAGGGCAGCCATTCAATTTCCGCCGCCAATGCGCCAAAATATGGATTGCTTCCGCTGCTGGCTGCAGAAAAATGCCAAGCAATGGCGGCCCTCCTACCGTGAACTTTAAGGCTTCATAACTGTATGGGTGACGTCACGGCCTCTGTTGCCATATTCTCTCTCTATATCTCTACAGCCTATGAGCTAGCGTGAGCCCCGGCCTTTAGCTAACCTTTGAGCACACGAAGCAGGCTCAGTTCAGCCAAGGGGTTTTTACCTTGCCGTTGCAGGGCTGCTTGGAGAGTTCAGAGGAGCACCACAGGTGGGCCCCCAGCTTACAGGTTTTACAGCGAATGCCTTGCTTGGAGTTCCCTGCAGACAAAAAAAAAAAAAAAGGTGTGCGTGCATTCAATACACGGGCGGCAGGGTTTCAAGACCGGTTCGATCCGCCACCGTCCGGCTCCCCCCCCCCCCCCCCCCCCCCCCCCCCAGGTCACACAAGTCAAACGGCGTCTCACCCACCCTGGATCATCTGCCTGCACCGCTGGCAGCAGGTGGGCTTGCGGAAGACGTGGTCCTGGAAGCAGTGGGTCTTGACGGGCCGCAGCAGGACCTGGGCGGGGCCCGGCCGGGGGGCCAGGGCGGCCGAGGGGCTGGCGCTGGGGCGAGCAGGACGTGGGCGAGGGGTCCGGGCTGGCGGAGGAGGAGAGGGACGGCGACCTCTCGTAGGCCAGCGGGCTCTCCGAGAGCGGCGGCGGCGGCGGCGGCGGCGGCGGCGAGGACAGAGCGGGGGCGGGGCTGGTGATGACGGGCGGCGGCGGCGGTCTGGCCTCGGGCCGGTTGGCGGTGCCGCGCTGGAAGAAGTTGTCCACGCTCTTGCTGCGCATCACCGACTTGAAGGACAGGGATCGCTTGAGGCGCTGTAGCTGGAGGATATTTGTGGAAGATTATTTCGGGGGGTGGGTGGGGAGACGGTGGTGGTGGTGGTGGTGGTGGTGGTGGGGGGAGGGGGGTGAAGGGTAGTTTATCTTGAGTGTGGGGGGAGTTAGTTCAAAGAGGAGGTTTTAAAAGAAAATCCATAAACTGAGAACCATTGAGCCTCCGGAGACAAGCTAATGCAATAACAATGAGTGAAACGGGAATGGAACAAGCAATACACTGCACATCCGGAAATAAGATTCACACAAAACAGGCGTAATATTGAGAGACACGCCGAAAAAGAGGTCAGATCTAAAATGATGGCATGGGATAAGACAATTTCACGGTGAATATCAGAATATCAGACAAAATGGATTCCACAAGCGGCCCTGGAAACATTCACAGCTCCCTGATTCTTTTAGCAACATCTCAGCATAACAGAATGCGAGAGAGTGGCAAGGGGTATGAGTGCGGCTTCTGAGACAGTGAGCGGCGTTGCTGTGAAGGATCGAAGCACTCAAACCCAGCGTACAAAAGGTCAAACACTCCCGATATGAAAGCTGACGCTGTGCCATTTATAGCTGTAGAAAAGAAACTGTAACAAGAACTGGAAATCAATTCCACAGGGAGGCGGGTTTGTGCTGCCGACAAGGCAAATTGGGCAGCCGAGGTGCCCGGGGACTACTGAGGGGCCCCAGACTACCGAAGGGGCCCATGACTACCAAGGGGGCCCTGACTACTGAGTGGGCTCCAGACCATCAAGGGGCCCCTGAGTACCAAAGGGGCCCATGACTACCGAAGGGACCCATGACTACCAAGGGGGCCCTGACTACTGAGGGGGCCCCAGACCATCAAGGGGGCCCCTGAGTACCAAGGGGGCCCAGACTACCGAGGGGGCCCCAGACTACCAAGGGGCGCCAAACTACTATGGGGCCCAGACTACCAAGGGGGCCCCTGACTACCGAGGGGGCCCCAGACTATCAAGGGGGCCCTGACTACAGAGGGGGCCACTGACTACCGAGGGGACCATGACTACCAAGGGGGCCCCTGACTACCGAGGGGGCCCCAGACTACCAAGGGGCCCCTGACTCCCGAGGGGGCCCAGACTACCAAGGGGGGCATCAGTCTACCAAGGGGCCCCTGACTACTGAGGGGCCCCTGACTACCGGCCCCAGACTACCAACGGGCCCATGACTACCGAGGGGGCCCTGACTACCAAGGGGTCCCTGACTACCGAGGGGCCCCAGACCACCGAGGGCGCCCCAGACATGACTGTGTCTTTGTGAATCACATGGTGAATCAACCAAGGTGTAGTTCATCTAACAGCCTTATGGGGGGCTCATGGGAGTTGGATGCAAACTAGACCAGTCCTCAGTCACCGACCTGTCAGCCATTCTAAGTCAATGGGAAAAGTGTGATTTCAAGCTTGTCAAATTAAAGCAAATAGTTTTGTCTTTTACTTGTTTCAGTTAGAATTTCAGTGGCTAGTTCATCTCCATGTTTTTCCTCTTGAGAGTCCCCGTTTTACATTTTTATGTCATTTAAAAAGGTATTACAGTGACAATGTGTAAGATGTGCACCTCAATTGGTTGCCGGCATTTTTTTTTGGCAGAATCGAAAGAACAGCAACCATTTTCTGTCTGACCCTGGCCCCTCCCACTTTCTGCGGTCGCCAGCACACACTCAAGACCAACCAGCAGACAAAGCCAACGTGCTCGAGTTGTGTCAAATGTCCTTTAGCCTCCTCTGTGTGGCAACCTCCGCTGAAGCAAGAGCACTGACTAACTAGTGCCGTGTGGTGGGGTAAGCTATTGTGTGTACCTTTCTACCCTTCCTGCTCTGGGCATTCATGGGATTGTTGCTACTTGTAGGTATGGACATGTACTACGGATATACCTATATCATTGAACTTTAAAAATAAGGATTAATATATTAATAAATACTACACATTGTCACTTTAAGAGTTGAATGTTAATGAGTTTTCGCAATAGACTAGACCGCGAGGCGTCCATTCTATTCCCCGCCCTTAATGTGTCAGGTAAAGATTATTTCTGTTCCTGGTTGCAAAAATTTCAAGAAACGGCGGTGCCCATTATTGTTCAAACCCCAATGTCCACAATCCACTTGTAGTCACTGTTGAGCAATCTTTACCTTTACCTGCTCCATAACAATATGGTTCTTACTTTTGAATTTTTACTGTACCTTTTAGGTCAAAGCTCCTGCTAAATGAGTCATCATTATATACACATCCACTGTTGAAGCTGAAAAGTATTTTAAAGAAAGAGGTGGGTGAACAGTCAAGTACCAAGTTCTCCTCTGTCTGACCTCTGGCTACCTTCTTTTCCTTTCGTTCTCCGGGCTGGAACAAGAACTTTCTGCCTCAAGGGAATCCCCCCCCAGCCAATGGCCTTCATAATTCCTGTTTGATTTTGTTTAATCGAGTGGACTGCACTTGCACACGTTGATGCTGCAACGCACGTCAAACCAGGTTTCAATCTCCTCCTCTCCCTCCACAGGTCTGTCTCCCCACAGACAAGGCTAGTCAGTGTGCTCCAACTCACATAAAAGACAACACACTCAAAACACCCTACCGAGCATGTTGAACTTAACCCTCATGTAAATTACATCTGGCTGAAAGTACTGGTCTTCAAACTGCATCCACCTGAAATGGTATTGATCTCCCACATTGACACATTTGGGATGCTAAACGACCGGTGTGGCATTATCATTGATTCAGATCGGATCAATGGTTTTCCATGTAAGACGATACAAGGCCATGTGAACTTCCCCCATAACAGGATGAGCTCTAAAAGATGACGACGGACAATGTGAAATTATCGGACGGTCACTGGGGATCTTCTAATCGCAATTTTTACAGGAAGCTCAGAATCAATGCGCTCCGCTATATGGGGAAAATAATGGCTTGCCTCTGACCCCGTACATCAATAGAATGACCTATGGAACATGTCGCTTTCTTGTTTATTCTCCTTCACCGCCCCTCCTCAGCCAGGCTAACTTGCTAGCTGCCAATGCTACTGCCCTGTGACGGGACTGAATACCGATTTTGAGAAGCTAAGTATTGTATAGTATTGTATAAGCTTAGTGTGGTGTAAAAATACAGGTCATTTCCACCGAAAAACACAAACACAACAAGCCAACTAGGCTAATACATATTAGCACGTTGTTTTGGAGCTAGAGCCATTCGATGACGTGCGGCAGCATCAGTGCCATCCAGGGGAGAAGATGACAGCCTTCACGTGGCCTTCCCTGTGAGTAGCAAGAGAAGGTGCAAGACCAACTTGCGAAACGAATGTCGCCAACCAAAACGTCAAGCTGGCAGACCTAGGAATGGCGGACGGGCAGTCATCCCGACCGTCGAAAACCGAGGCCTGTCAGTGCTTCAACTCAATGTCGAGGGCCTAACCACCGCCAAACTCGAAGTCCTGCGTCACCTGGCTGATTCCAGTGGGGCATCAGTAGTGCTCCTGCAGGAGACACACTGCACGTCTGACAACATCCTCAAGTGCCATCCAGGACCACCTTAATAGGTGGTCCTGGATGGTATATCTCAATGTCACGGTTGGTATTTGTAAAGTCCCAATAGCCCAAATTGATGTGCCAATTTGTGTAATTTGTCGCCGAATGCAGAGCAAGAAGCCACGAGCCAAGAGTGTGCGGCCATTTTATTTACTTCACCAATGTCAGACGAAGGACCCGAAGGGCATTTTTCTAATTAAACATTAAAGTGATCTCAAAGATCTCCCAAGATTTCCATTGAAGTAAATGCCAGCAACGTCAGCAGCATCTATCGCCGCGTGAGCTAGCACAATGGATATCGAGCCTGTGGCCCCCCGCTGATGAAAGCCCTTGCATTTGCAGTATCACAAATGTTACCAACGGCCCGGATTCTGACACGTTTTCCATCATCCAGCAGCGCTCGTTCCACCAGAGAGGGCGCGGCGGCGGCGCTACGGCTACAGAACCGGTTCTTCAACTCATTTGTGTGTGTGTGTGTGTGTGTGTGTGTGTGTGTGTGTGTGTGTGTGTGTAGCAGCGTTACCGGGAGGGTTTCACCAAAGGTGTCACTTCAAAAACCTTCCCCCCCCCCCCGGTTATTTTAAATACTTAAAGCCATTTGTTGCGGGACAGCGGGAAGAAGAAAACTACAGGGTTGAAATAGAGTTTGAAAAACTCCTAATGGAAAATAACATGAATTCTGATGGGGGGGCCAACCAGTCAAGCAGAAGAAGAAGGAGAGAGCCATTAAAGAGAGGGTGGACTCCTCTATCCCCTGAAGACAGCAGTTGAGGGAGCTTCTGGCTAATGGGTCAACAGAGAGCGCCCCCCCTCATCACTCACACTAATTGGCCCGACGGTGGCTCTGTAGCTTAAAGGGACGACAGGGAAGAAAAAGAGGGACCTGTTCAACATTATTGATTGGGATTCTCAGCAGAACCAGGTCAAAATGGCCGCCCCGGCGAGCCAATCGGAGCGGGGGTACGGAGAGGGTCGAGAGGAGAGCGGCAACACGAATGGCTCCGCGGCGGCGGTGTGGGGCGTTGTGGAGAGTAGAACCACAGAAGATCCTCAAAGTGGATTTTTTTTTAACCACAGTACTGCCCACCAGTTTGGGCTTCTGTTTAAGATCAACATAGTTCCATGTGTACAATAAAAGGATAACTAAGTTTACAGTTTAAAAATGTTCTACTCTCCTCATATAGCAGATGCTTTCATCTAAAGCACAAAAATGTGATTTTCTTCATCTTCTTCAAATAACTAATATATATATATATATATATACAGTATATATATATATATATATATATATATATATATATATATATATATATATATATATATATATATATACAATAATATACTAATATACACACACAGTATATTAGTATATTAGTTTTGATATATTCATTAGACAGGAGGCAGTAAAATGCCTTGCTCAAGAATGCGCACGAGTAGGATGCACACATCGGGATTGAACTTCAAAGCCCAGAACCCTTTGTCTCATTGTAGGTTATTACGTTTTATAGTATTGCTTATTGTAGAGCATCAGGCCATACGGATGGCCAGCAAATAACAAGGTAGGGACACAAGGACGTCCTAACCCATTCTCCTTTCTATTTCCACCTATTCTCTGGCCTGGAGGCTCTGTCCAAGGCCCCCACTCTGTGGCACCGTAGTACAGAATGATTGCGGTCTATTCTTAAGCAACACATTCACGCTCGTCACTGGCCAGGCCCACACAGGGGGACACACACACACACACACTCAACAACGAGCCCCACCCAGCCTTTGTATTCCAAGCTCTGGGTTCAAATCCCAAAGCTGGCAGTCTACCTGCGAGGCCTAGAGCGCGACTCTACCCACGTGGATCTAAGAACACTCATCACAGGTCAGCACAATGAGCTGTCGTGCCCCTGCTGTGTGCAACGTCTCGGCCACCGCCAAGACGCAGCCACGCTTGCCTTAACACAACTATTACATCTATTAAAATGTAGTTTTGCAGGGTAATAGGCATCCTAGATAAAAACGACCTCCACCCACACGGGCTCCACAAGGAAACGGATCCGCGTCATGGGAAGACACTCGGGAGAAAAGCAAACCAAACCCCCCCCCCCCCCCCCCGAAACATCAGAATCCTTTTAAAGAGTTTTGTAAGCGAAGGTGCGTTCAATTATTGCCCCAATCCTATCGGACGCTCGTAGCTTGAAACGCATTAAAACGATCCCGTTGAAACAAGCACGTACCCCCCTCCCCCCCCCCCTGCCCCGCCCTCCCGAAACACACCCCAGCTCTCTCCGCGTAAGTAGATTTGTCCAGGGGTCTCTCCCGGATGGCATCCTAATGGATGCTGGCAGCGAGTATGTGCCAGGCGGCGGTGCAGCCTCTCCCCACCTCGTCTCTAAACACATTATCAGCAAGGTGGATATTACTCAGCACCTTTTTTTTTTTTTTTTTTGTTATCCCCCCTCCACTCCGTCATCACCATGCAGTTGAGGGGCGTGTCTGAGTCCCTGTGTTTGAGTCCCTAACTGCGTGGTGATACGGAGCGGTCACGTTTGTCTCCGTTTCGGGAATGAATCCATCCCGGTAACGTGATTGTAATCAGGCCGATGTTTAAAGCCCCTGAACCGAAGGGCCTCACAGCAGAACGGCTGGGAGGAGGGAGGATGACTCACTTGAGTTTAGGATGACGCGTGGACGGGATCGAACCCCCGGGCAGAACGCAAGATTGCCTTCACGCGATTTGTGTTTGATTCTCGGACCGCCATCGCTATGATTAAGTATAATCTGATAAATCAGTAGTGAGTGTTTGATCCCCAAACCTCTGCAATATTATGTCCACCTGTAGGCATCCTTGTGCAATATGGTTAATTATTGAATGAGTTCCCTCAAGTCATCATAAATATGCCACACAAGTAAACAGTAACATTATTTAGCGAAGATGAAGATGAACATTTAGGTCCCACAGCCCAACCGTTGAATTAAATCACACGGTAAGCAAGCAATGAGTTTGTCTTGTTTCCTCTGCGTGTAGCGCAGTACAGATATATATTACAGGAGCAATCAATGAGCCTCCAATCAGCCCAAATGGATTGCTCTGCCATCCACGGCCTCTGAGATGATGATACTGTACGGCTGCTGGGATTGCTGCCTCACATCCCGTGGGTTCAGCGTTTGAGTTGTGCAGTAACGGGAACATTCAATGGTATGGGAAGGCTTTAAAAGGGCATAGTGAAGTCTGGCAAAGCCCTTCCATCAGTGAACAACAGAGAGCTGAAAGACTCTACGGTGAGTTATAGGAGGAACCGCCACGCTCAGTATTTTATAATATAAGAGAGTGCTAATTAAGTTGCGTGTGTTGGGTCAAAATCGCGGACCACAACGTCCACTACTTTTTGGCCAAAAAAAAAACCAAAAACTAACGGGAAAGTTGGACCACTGATATCAGTCGTCTGGGCTTCAGAAGAATGACGTCAACGTTTTCAAGTTCTCCACAGAGACGCTGTTGATGTTGCGGGCCGTGATTGACTTTCCGCGACATGTGTGCACCAACCATGAATCTCTGCTATCGGAGAAAAACAGCCGACCGTGACGTTTCCCCTTTGAGGTGCGGAGCGGCAGCATCTTGCAGCGCCACGCCTGTGAAGCCCCCTGAGTCTGAAACATGGGGTGGAACACAGACCCTGAAACAGGTGGAGATGGGTCCTTGGCTGGTATTGACGCCGACTGACGGATCGACAGAGAGACAGACCGAGGGCCAGATGGACAGACAGACAGACAGAGAGTGGAGGAGGTTGTGTTATCGGGTGGGACAGATAGACAGACGGACAGACATATATACATACAGATGGACAGACAGACAGACAGACAGACAGCTGAGGACATTTTGTTTTAAGGGGTTTTACACACACACACACACACACACACACACACACACACACACACACACACACACACACACACAGACTGACAGACAGACAGACAGACAGACAGACAGACAGACAGCAGAGGATGTTATGTTATATGGGGTGTTACAGAGACAGACAGACAGACAGACAGACAGCATATGATATTGTGTTTAATGGGGTGTTACACAGACAGACAGACGGACAGACAGACAGACAGACAGAGAGACAGCAGAGGATGTTGTGTTTAATGGGGTGTTACACAGACAGACAGAGGACAGACAGACAGACAGACAGACAGACAGCAGAGGAGGTTGTGTTATATGGTTTTTTGAACACTGAGCTCCGAAGACGTTTTCTGGGAGGTTTCTAAAAATAGTCTGTTGTGAGGAACGCTTGGATAAATTAATGATTAAGGGTGTGTGGTGTGTGTGTGTGTGTGTGTGTGTGTGTGTGTGTGTGTGTGTGTGTGTGTGTGTGTGTGTGTGGTGTGTGTGTGTGTGAGTGTGTGAGTGTGTGTGTGTGTGTGTGTGTGTGTGTGTATATGTGTGTGTGAAATGGGGTTGTGCGTATGTGAGAGGGGGTTATTTGTGTATTTTGCGTATATTCACGTGTGTGTGTGTGTGTGTGTGTGTGTGTGTGTGTTTGGGTGTCTGTATGTGTGTGAAAGGCAGGCTATGTGTGTGTACAAGAATGTGTGCATCTGTGTGTGCATGCGCATTCAGTGTGAAAGGAGGGTTACGTTTATGTGTGTGTGTGTGTGTGTGCGTGCGTGAGCGTGTGTGCGTGTGTGTGTGTGTGTGTTGTGTGTGTGTGTGTGTGTGTGTGTGTGTGTGTGTGTGTGTGAGGGGGGTTGTGCTCAGCAGCAGCATGTGAACAGCTAGAGTCAGCCTGTTTTCTCTGCTGGCAGCTTCACACCCACATTGTCCTCAGACACACACTTTATATACAAGCTCTCCGCCACACACTTTATATTTAAGCTCTCAGACACACACTTTATATACAAGCTCTCAGACACACTTTATATACAAGCTGAGACACACACTTTACATACAAGCTCAGACACACATTTTATATACAAGCTCAGACACAGTTCACACACATGCTCAGACACACACTTTACATACAGGCTCAGACACACACTTTATATACAAGCTCAGACACACACATTTTATATACAAGCTCAGACACACACTTTACATACAAGCTCAGACACACACTTTATATACAAGCTCAGACACACACTTTATATACAAGCTCAGACACACAATTCACATACAGGCTCAGACACACACTTTATATACAAGCTCAGACACACACTTTATATACAAGCTCAGACACACACTTTATATACAGGCTCAGACACACACTTTATATACAAGCTCAGACACACACTTTATATACAAGCTCAGACACACACTTTATATACAGGCTCAGACACACACTTTATATACAGGCTCAGACACACACTTTATAGCTCAGACACACACTTTATATACAAGCTCAGACACACACTTTACATACAGGCTCAGACACACACTTTACATACAAGCTCAGACACACACTTTACATACAGGCTCAGACACACACTTTACATAGAAGCTCTCAGAGCCATGAGAGGAGTCAGCCTCATCATCCTGCTGAAGGCTGTAGGGGAGGTGGTGGTCCTGCCAGTGAAGCCCTTTGAGACTGTAGCTGCGGATTGATCAAAGATGTAATTTGTCCGTCTCATACATTATAACAAATGCCAATGACATGTCACCAGATTGTGTTGTGATATCATTTGTTTGCAAGCCTGACAAGCAGCCAAGGAAAATATTTGTATTTATTTTATAATGATCCATGAATCAAATATTGATATTAATGAGAAATTATGAAGCATTTAGCAGCAGGTTTAGGTTGGCATTTGTAGTTGTAGTTTGTAGTTTGTAGTTGTAGTTGGCATTTGTAGTTGAAATGAAAAAGTAAATTAATTACAATTAATACATTTGCATTAGATTCGATTGATTTACTTGCAGCTCTGAACTGTTATAAAGGAGAAAAGATGAATAAAGTTGACTTGATCAGAAAGAAACAAATCTAGGAATCTTGTCGCTAAAAAGAGACCCCCTGAAACAGGTCCACGTTTAGCAACATAACACCCTGGTGGGATCTAGAAAAAGGTAATCGAATCAACTTCATCTCCGATGTGCACATAACCCAGGGAGCAGAGACAAAGCACTGTCTTCAGATCCACTACGGTCTTATCACCGGGTAATCACGCTGAAGTGCGTTTGAAAAGGTACAACGCCTCCATCCAGCCCTCCTTCAGTATCTTAGTAACCAAAGGAAAACACTCTGGTGGCTAATCAGAGAGAAACCCACCAAGTGTGCCCTCTGCGTTCCCAAATCACGCCCTTTCGACCGGAACGACGACGCTCCCTCTCTGTCTTCGCTGTCCCCCCCCCCCCCCCCAAACAAATGATATAATGGAACGGTGCCATTTGGACGAGGTACAGCCTGTTAAATAATTACACTATAAACCTGGCTCTGAAGAAACCAAAAAAAAAGAAGATATTTTACCACACTAAAAAAGAAGACGATGTGAAATGGCTAAATGAGGAGAAACCGTCCAACAGAGACGTGACTTCGATGAGTCATACTGGGAGTTGTGGGTCGGCCATACTGCTGAGTCAAACCGCCACCTTAAGTACGTGCTGGGTGGCCATTTTGCTGGCGCAGGCTGTCGTCGGAGGTTAACGTGTTACCTGGCAAAAAAAAAGGCCAGTGTGCTGAATTCGACCGGTTAGCATACCGCTAGCAGAGCAAATTAATGAGAGAGAGAGAGAGCGCTTGGTCATTACCAAGACCGCAGCTCTGTGTTTGAGGACACACTGCATAAGCAATGTAGAAATATGGGGGTGAACGGTAGCCCTGTGAGAGCCCTGTGATGTTCACTTTTGTATTTTTGGGGTGAATATAAGTCTGGCCTCAGCTGGGCAGCCATTGATTTCCAAAAATCAAAGCCTTTAACAGTGCAGATTACAGTTCCATTTTTTTACCATCGTGATTCAGTCCACGGCGGGAAAGAAAACAGTTTTTGATTGCTTTACACGGAATCAAGGCCAGACCGATACGCAGAGAGAGAGAGTCAACGTGCACACCGATGGTCCCATGAGACCAGGTGAATGGAGCGAAACGCCAAGCGATGAGAATCTCTGTCGGTTTCAGATGTTGCATGTTTTATCGCCTGTGCAACTACAACCCAATCTGATGTGTCATTGTGAACACACAGTTTTCTGATGAATGTATGGTTGTTATGCTGTGGCACCGGGGCCACACAAAGCTAACCGGTCCATGGGACTCCATGTCCCTAGACGGCGTTTGTCCAGCGAGCCGTCGTAGCGCATGCTAGCGTCCAGCGAGACAGTAGTCGTAGCCCACAACATGACAACGCTGAACGTAACATAACAAATTGAAAACTTAGGAGTGTCTAGCTGTGTAGCTTGGCACGGTGAGCAGCTGTCTGGCAGCGGGGTCGACCAGTGTCTTGCTGTGTCCTGCATATTCATGAAGTAATCACCATAATAAATATTTTTGAATGCATTTTCTACCTAAATGGCTCACTCTTGTATGTCGATATATTGGCAGAAGGCTGCATCAGCAAAATACCTCATCACACAAAATAGGAAATTATGTTTTTACAGAGCTGGTTTTCTGGAATCAAAACAAATCTTGGTGTTGATTCACATATTCAACCCTTTGGAATATCTCACTACTAATCTCTGCTGCTAGCGAGGTAAATCTGTTAGCACACTGCTAGCGCAAGTGCGATCTGGTAGCATGCTGCTAGCGCAAAATTCAATCGGCTAGCATGCGGCGCTGTATTGTTGGCGTCTTTGCCAATCATTGTAATCTCCAAAGCCATCCTTTAAAGGCTTATTTGCACAAGGAGCTTTCGTGGTGAAGGTGACTTCTGTCCCTGGGTGACTATAGGCATATTAGGAGGTTTATTTCAGTCTCATTCTCAGCCTCTCTCTCTCATTCCTAAGTCTATCCTTCACGGTGTCCATTTTTTATAAAGTTCATAAATTCTTCACTGCAAAATTATTACCTATGAGGATTGAGCAACACACTTTCTCTCTCTTTCCCTCCCCTCTGCCAATGCCTGTCCCCCTCTCTCCCTCCCCCCTTTTCCCATGTCTCTCTCTGTCCTTCTCCCAGTAATAATTGCGGTGGAAAATATGGCCGTGATTGATCAGCTAGCCTGGTGTCCACAAATACTTTGCTGTCAGGGGTGTCTCAGAAGTTGTACCGTAACATGTATTTATTTTGAAGCTAAGCTTGACTGGAGAGTGAGCCAGAGCAGCAGTTGCCTGCACAACATAACCACAGGTCTTATTTTAGGTTGGCTCGTCACCATATGGTTAGAAGCCACCAACAGTCGTTTATAATTTCTAGTTGTTATTTTGCTCACAGGCGCTCCGACACAAAGCCAAGCCGCGCGGTAAAGTCAGCAAGTTAGTCAGATGGCAAAGCTAGCCAGTCAGTCAGCCAGTCAGTCAAGCCGAGCTCAGCCGCTCAGCCAGTCGGCCACAGCAACAAGCCAGCCAGCCAGCCAGAAAGAGGCCTGTTTGGATAGGGCTGTTTACTGCAGCACTTCCTTCCCATTTCCCTGGCACTGAAGCACCGAGTGGAAGCCAACAGGGGGGATACAAGGGAAGGTGAAATGATGACTTCAGGGAGTGTTATACGACCGGCGTCCGTTCCCTCGCATCGTGGATCAATATTTCAAAATTAATTGATTTTCGCAATGGATGCTGAAGAAAAACGTGTATCCTGTTCCCGGTTAAAGGGACAGGCCTCCTTATCTCCGTGTTTCAGAGTGTAGCGTGCTGGCTGCTCGATAACACCCCAAACACAAATATATGGTTTTATTTATTGCATCGCGGTGGATTCAGGATTTCGGGGACTTTATACTCGTCCATTCATTTGAGGAGCCGGTATGGGGTTAGGCCAACAGGCAAGGCATCTCGCTAAAAGACGCCTCGGGTAGATTGCAGATACACCAGGGATCAAACCCAGCACTTCATCAGTACAGCAGGGCTGGGAGGGAAGAGGTAAAAGGTCAATGTGGACAGTCTGTTATCAGTGAGTGAGGACTCTGCAGTGGCCCCACGCCCAGTCAGCCTGAATCCAGAATCCATCCCACATTCATTCCCTTGTGATTAATCCAACTAATCCTTGGTCAAGCAGGAGGGCTGGGATCACAAAAAGGTGCAGAAAAGTGAAAAAATTCACACATTCATCACAAAGGGATCTCTTAAAGACCCCGTGCTATTCTCTCTCGCTCTCTCTCCCTCTCTCTCTCTTGCTCCATGTCTCTTTCTCTCTCTCTCTCTCTCTCTCTCTCTCTCTCTCTCTCTCTCTCTCTCTCTCTCTCTCTCTCTCAATTTATTCCTCTCTCTCCCTCTCTCTCTTACTCCATGTCTTTCTCTCTCTCTCTCTCTCTCTCCATTTCTCACCCTCTCTCAACCGTTTTTAACAGTGCCTTCAGAGCCACATCATGAATACCTGCGCAACCTTTCCAGCGACACCTGTAGGGAATTGAACTGGCAAACCACAGCAGTTCCCATAAGAAGCCACACATGACGATGTGTTCAGGGTTCAGATAAGCTCCCCTTTTCAGCCTCCACCCAGCAGATGTTCAGAGCTCCATCGGCATTCATTCACACCAAGTCTGAATTTGGACCTTTCTAAATGCAGTGGGGAGGGGGGCAGCTGTGGAGCCTCAGCTTCACCCTGAACATGGTCCAACCTACTGCTACACTGTGTGTTATGTTGTGTTATGCCCCCCCCCGCCATACACAGAGACCCCAGAACATCATGGGTTCCTCAGCCATGAGACAGGTGGGAGACAGGGGGCGTCTCTCTTGTGGGGGGGGGGGGGGTTGGGGGTGCATTGACTCTTACTAGATTCATGGACTCACTTCACAGCCAGACAAAGAGGGAGAGAGAGAGAGAGGGAAGGGAACTTTCTGTGCTTTGGCAATGAAATGTACGTTTTCCATGCCAAACGAGCCCTTGGAATTGAATTGAGAAAAAGAAGGAGTAGAAAGAGTGAGAGAGAGAAAGAGAGAGAGAGAGAGAGAGAGAGAGAGAGAGAGAGAGAGAGAGAGAGAGAGAGAGAGAGAGAGAGAGAGAGAGAGAGAGAGGTAGGATAAAGATGATCTCCCTGTCTCCCTGTCAGAGATAGCGTAGAATAGAACCGAGTAGAATATAGTCTATAGTAGTCTATAGTAGTAGTCTATAGCAGTGGTTCTCAACCTTTTTTAAGTGATGTACCCCCTGTGAAATATTTTTTCAGCCAAGTACCCCCTAACCAGCGCAAAGCATTTTTAGTTGAGAAAAAATACTTAAAACAGAGAACTGTGCTATCAGTGTCTAATTTATTAAACTTTGGAACTGATACGCATACAAAATTCAAACATTTGGAAAAAAACTATTTAGAACATTTTAAATGTTAATAATCCATGACTAAATTTTGACTAAATTAACAGGCAATGGCAGCTGGCATGTGACAGGTTGGGTCGAACCATCCTGGTATGGGGGGACTCTGGGTTTTTAGGATAATGAAATTGAATAGCCTACTAAAATATAAAATTCATTTTATGAACTTATATTTTCCTGAAATATTTATTAAATGATTATTTTTAAAGGATTTTTGCATGGATGCTACTTTTTTAATATATGTATATTTTAAAATCTCACGTACCCCCTGGAGTGCCTTCACGTACCCCCAGGGGTACGCGTACCCCCATTTGAGAACCACTGGTCTATAGTATAGTACTAGTAGTCTATAGTAGTCTATAGTAGATAGTATAGAGTATAGAGTATAGAGTATAGAGTCACGCAGAGTAGAGGAGACAGTGTGGAGCAGAGTATAGTATCGGGCAGGAGAGAGTAGAGAGGGTTAAAGTAGAGGAGAACAGAACAAAGAACATCAAGGTAGAGTGTACAGTAGAGTACAGTAGAACGCAGTGTGGTTGAGCAGAAGAGAGAGATCAGAGTAGACCGGTGCATAGTCATGTAGAGTAGAGCAGTGCAGAATAGAGTACAGTGGAGTACAGTACAGCATTAGAGGTGTCAGTAACACACTGACAGATGTCCACTTCTGTTACTCTCCATCCTATGCTGACAGGGCATGTATGCGTTTCCTCCCCTCCTCCCCTCTGCCTTTATATCTCCATGACTTACGACCCCCCCCCCCCCCCCCCCCACACACACACACACACACACACACACACACACCCTGTCCCAGACACAGCAAACTGCGAGCTGATTGGCTCGTAAATTAGTACAACCAGGGTCCCGGTGTGCTGCCCGCCCGAGATAAAGTCAACCACCTGTTACTTTCACAATGGCCACTGTTAACACACACACACACACACACACACACACACACACACACACACACACACACAGAAACAGACACACACACACACACACACACAAAGAAACAGACACACACACACACACACACACAGACAAACAGACACACACACACACACACACACACACACACACATACACACACACACACACACAAACACACACACACACACACACACATACAGACACACACACATACACACACACACACACACACACACACAGACACACACATACACACACACACACACACAGACACAAACAGACACACACACACACACACATACACACAGACATGCACACACACAGCAAATACACAAATGGTGCACACACACACACATACACACAAACACACACACACAGCAAATACACACACTTGTGCAACACACAGACACTATGTCTGTGTGTACTAACACATACACCCATACACACACTCACACACAGCAATACTCGGCAAACATAGCAACAGACAGCAAACACATACTCTAACACACACACCACACACACACACACACACACACACACACACACACACACACACACACACACACACACACTCAAAACAAACACATATTCAACCCTGGAGATTGCTGTGCTGATTGCAGTTTGAAAAAATGCTTTTGGGGATTTTGATTTGACACAAAAGCTTAGGAATGCAGGTTAAGAGCATGATTAAAATACCAACTTCAAATATCACCAAATCACAGAAGCATTTATTTTATTTTCAGGGTTTTAGTTTCGTGGAAGTGGAATGCTTTCGCAGTTTGGTGAAATATTGTATGTAAAACAATGTTTTGATGGGAATTTGTAAGTGGTGAGATTTGATCAAAATGAGGACTATGTTACTGACAGTAAAGTGAACGGTTGAGTTGTAGTGCAGGATATTACTGCACGGCAGTAATAACAACAAATAAAAATCTACTTTGTGACCGAGGAATGATTTGGGGGTTGGATTTGGATTGGACTCATGACATGAATCTCGCTCCGTCGAATCACAACTCCAGAATGGTTCTGCAATGTTGTTGTGAAAGTGACATATGTTCGACATTTCAAACGTGGCTCTGATTTCTTAATCCAAGAGTTACACGCGTCGTAATCGGATTAAGAGTTCAAAGTATTACGCACGATCTCTCTGCCTGGGAGACAAACCCCACGAACAGAGCAACTGAACGTAAAACGTCACCCACATGTATACACTGCGAGACATAAATCCACGTGTGATCTGCAAAACTCCGTGGAAAAGAAACACGGGACAATTAGTCTAATTGGCGCGCCGCGTCGTGCCAAGTAGATCAACGTGTTGACGGTGTATTGTTGATAGACAACATTACGGTGGGGGGGGTGACGTTCCAATGCAATACGTGCAACAATTTCATAGTGTCTTATACCTCTTATACCTTACATCTTTTACCTTGGTTTCGGGTTGAGTCGGTGCGGTAACGTGGCACCGGTAAGGGTCTCGTTTTTGCGGTTCGTTCTCCTTTTCGCTGATTTCGGTCATCGTGGGGTCAGGCTCCTTTCTGCCAAATGATCAGCGCGAACCGGAGACGAGAGAGATCCAGTTGTTGTTGTTGTTGTTGTTGTTGTTGTTTTCTCTATGTATTCCTATACCGTGCCATCCAAAGAGGTGCAAAATACGGCTGACACGGTGCGGCCCATAAAAGCTGCGTCCACTTCTTTCCAATGCAAACCGACACTATTCCGGTCGCAGTGGTTCTCTTACGCGCTCTCGGGTCTGTGACTGCAAAGGTGCCATTGTACTATCTTTCATGGGGAAAAAAAAGCCTTTAATAACACATGTCGACAGAGAAAACCACGATCCAACAGAGGCGTCGATCAAAACGGGAATGCAAAACCGGGGGTGCGTGCGTCGATCGCAACTTCGCTCTTTCTACGACCCCCCGAATAAATTCTTCTCCGACCACCGGCCGCACGAGCGCGCGCTTTACCGAAACTTTGATTTAGAACTTCGCTGTCGTCCGCCGTGCGCCGATTGGTCGACGCGGGACGTACGTGTACGAGGATGGCTTAAAGTGGCGGTGATGTTCATGTATAGGAGTATAGGCGGTGCTTTTGGCACAGGTGGGGAAAAAAACAAAGAGTGAGTGTGTGTGTGTGTGTGTGTGTGTGTGTGTGTGTGTGTGCGTGTGCGTGCGTGCGTGCGTGCGTGCGTGTGTGCGTGTGTTTGCGTGTGCGTGTGTGTGTTTGCGTGTGTTTTTGTGTGTGTGTGTGTGTGTGTGTGTGTGTGTGTGTGTGTGTGTGTGTGTGTGTGTGTGTGTGTGTTACACACAGGCAGGTGCTATTTCAGCACCGCGTGCCTGTGGACAGCGCCGGACGCGCTGTGCCTCTCGTTCACCTCCTCCTAGTTCCCATCTCAATTCCCAAAGGAATTTGTAAGTTTCACTGGATATTTATACCTAGAATACGATGACATTAATGGCACTGCCGCACTTCTTAAACAGACGTTTAGAGCTGTTCTTAGCTGTGATAGAATACAAGTAGTCGTTTATAAATGAATACATTGAAATCAATTCTAGCCATTTCAAGTAGTTTCCAAGATAAACTACTCGAACTTAAACTAAACCTATAGTTTTGGCCCCTGACAGGGGAGAAACTGTGTTCTTTGCCTTTTCGTTTGATTCCCATTTCCTAAGACGAAGTGTCCCTGATTAAACTGCACCTAAACGCCCCCACGCAGTTCCTTAAGGTGGTTTGCGTTTACGTAAAGGGGGATTGTATAAAGTATTCAGTATCCATCCCATTTGTCCAGAACACGCTAGCCTGTGGCGTAGCGTCCCTGATGGACTGTGTTACGGGCGGCGCTTTAGTGAGCCCCTAATGGGGGAGGGAATAAAACTAGCGTCTTTTATTACCTGCTGGTCTAAGCGCTTTTCTGCTCAACCCTGCATACACGCTGACACAGCCACACACACACGCGCACACACACACACGCACACACACACACACACACACACACACACACACACACACTGAGGCAGACAGACGCACACACACACTGAGGCAGAGGCAGACACACACAAACTCTCTCTCTCTCTCACACTCTGTCTTCCTCCATCTCTCCCTTGCTCTCTCTCTCTCTCTCTCTCTCTCTCTCTCACTCTCTCCATCACAGGTCTCAACTCTTATCCTCCTCCGTGTCTGTGGTGATCGTCTCCATCTCTAATGAAATACTCCCACCTGTTTCTCAAACATCTCCCCGCTAGAAAGAGAACGCTAATTTAACTGTAGGCGTTACGCTAATAGAACACATATTATGAGTACTGCACTAAGTGAATACTGCACGAGTGCAGTGCCAAGTATAGTTTATGTTATCATAGTTTAACATAGCATAACATAAACTGTAATAACATAATGACAGCTATGTTACTACAGTGAATACTACAGTGACTACTACAACAGTACTACAGTGAACACTATGACTATTACAACAGTACTACAGTGAATACTAGTGACTACTACAACAATACTACAGTGAATACTACAGTAACTGCTACAACAGTATTACAGTGAATACTAGTGACTACTACAACAGTACTACAGTGAATACTACAGTGACTACTACAACAGTACTACAGTGAATACTGCAGTGACTACACCAGTACCATGCTGAATACTACAGTGACTACTACAACAGTACTACAGTTAATACGACAGTGACTACTACAACAGTACTACAGTGAATACTACAGTGACTCCTACAACAGTACTACAGTTAATACTACAGCGAGTACTACAACAGTACTACAGTGAATACTACAGTGACTACTACAACAGTACTACAGTGAATACTACAGTGACTACTACACCAGTACTACAGTGACTACTACAACAGTACTACAGTGAATACTACAGTGGCTACTACAAAAGTACTACAGTGAATACTACAGTGGCTACTACAGTAGTCCTCTGGTGAATACTATGGCAGTACTGCTACAGTAAGTGTAAGTACATAAAGTGAATATGACCGTGAAGTGAACATATCATCACAGTACAGTACAGTTACTCCCACAGTGAACACTACAGTAGTACTACAGTGAGTGCTGGATATGCTCTATAATATACAACACTACCAACACGTTACCCTGCATGAATCCAGAAACCTGTGGACATGATGCATGTTGTTATGATTGTTTATTAATGTTTGTTTTGTTGTGTGATTGCATGCACATTTGTTGCAGAATGTGTTTTGGGGCCTCAAGATGATGCAGAGGGTGTCAAAATGAAACTCTGTAATCCATCTTTGCAACAACACGGTACGCACATGACCCAGTTGAATTGCTATTTCTAAGCCGGAGCAAACACACTGATGTCCTTTGTACTTTTAATATCTTTTCCATTTTTTCACACAGGCTCATCTGTTTAGATCATTCCAGTACGCCATCAAACGCATGCCTACATTTAACGCACAAGTAAAAGGCTTCAGAAAAAAAAAAGACAGACATTTTATTTTTTTATAAAATGTTTTTTTTTACACAACGTAGTGGTGTCCTTCTGTACATATATGTCCTTGTTACACATTCAGTTCCCAGCACCACAGCCATGTTTACTGAGGAGGATAGACCTGATATGATAGAACTACGTTGTTACTGTGATGCAGAATGACGACAAACGTATGACTACACTACACTACACAGTCATTTACATTACATTTGGTCCAGTCCAGTGTAACAAAGTTGAAGAAAGACCTGTTCTCCCAGTCTAAACATCTGTACAGTGGATGCTACCGTGTGGCGACTCAGATGAGGCCGGATCTGGCCGGCCTCCCTCATCGACTGGCCGTGATTTATAACATGGTCCACCAGAGTGGCCCTAATGCTGTCGGAAATATGTCTCCGCCTGTTGCCTGGTCCCATACTTAGTTCTTATCCTCATCCTCCCACTCCTCCTCCTCTCTCTCTCTCTCTCTCTCTCTCTCTCTCTGTATCGCTCTTCTTCCTCTTGCACTCACTGCCTCTATGTTTGCAAAGTTCTCTCAAGAGGTGAGCTTACAGGTGAGGTCTGTTATGTAGCGCTGAGACTCCA
>JAXIVH010000742.1:0-5000 GCA_036785325.1 Urophycis tenuis
ATAACCTGAATTCATACAAGGTCTTGTTTTTTTTTTATATTAGAGAGGTCATGTTCATATAAATTGGTTTTAAATTTCAAAACAACCGCCTACATCTTCACAGAAGCCTACTATGTAAGAACTTTTGAATAGAATGCAGCACTCTGGGGAGAGGAATATAATATGAAGTGATTTCAAGTCAGGTTTTTGTATTTTGTCCTGTTTTTCATTTGCAGGATTCTACACTTTAAAAGCCAAAATGTGTGGAAGGGGCAGATGGCAGCTTTTGTCTTTGCTGTAAAGTGTATGAATGAATTGCACACGATATAAAGTACAGAGTATTACCATGACTGAAACTGAAATATGAGCACGGCAGCTCATATTTGACAGGGTTTTAACCAAGATCTGCACATTGGGACGTGCCAAATGACAAACCAAAGAAAAGCGAAATTATATGGCGACTGACTTAGGACATGGACGCCCACACACACACACACAGAAAACTGCATCTTGCTTGAAGATGCATCTTGCCTTTTCAACAAAATACAAACTTGCATATATATACTTGAGGGACTAACACAGGTGAAACAGGTCATCATGCGCACTACGACACAACAACAACAACGACAAAAATTGCCGTTTGAGCAAGCGCTTTACCAATAATTTCATCAAAGCTTAGGTACAAAGTCAGCTGGAAAGTGAAGCGGTTTTGCCGTGACTCCACCTTGACCCTGGGCAGCCTGTTAACAAACAGCGCTGTTTACCTCTCTAAAGTGAGTGACCTGCTCTCCTCAGCCTCCGTCTTCAGTCTGACCCTCGCCAGCGAGGGCACGGCGAGAAGGACACACGCAAGGACAAGCATGCACACACACGCACACACACACACACACACACACACACACAAACACATGCGCAGACACAAAAGCGCACACAAACACACACAGATACACAAAGACGTGTATGTGTGCGCACACCCACACACACACACACAGGCTTCACATTGCCACTAACAGCACCTAAACTAATATCTCGATATTATATATTATGTGATGCGATCTTCTACAAAAGTTAATAAAAACACAAACTAGTATATCATGAATCAGTATGAATCTCTAATTGACAGAAAGCCACCTCTGAGTTTCAGCGGCTGTTAATAACTGGAGTTTACATTGCCAGAAACAGGTCTCAAAACATTTAATTACACAAGCTATGAAAAAACTATTGAAAAAAAAAAAACTAATAAAGAACAAGTTAAAATTACACAGCGACTAAGAAGTCTGAACAATTGTTCAACATGGGGGGGGGGGACAAAAAAGAAAAAAGATTGTGATTAGCCAAGAGATTAGCAAGAATATGGCTTAAGCCACAGTACACCAATGAAGGAAACTCAACACAAGCTAGGAGAGAGACGGGGGGAGTGGGGGGGGGGACGGGGGGGGGGGGGGGTGGGGGGGGAGAGGCTCCCAACAAACCAGTCCGCGGCGGCGAGGGGCCTTGCTTCAGAGAACGCCACGCTTCACCCGCTCACATGGGCGGCGATCTCCCCCCCCCCCCCCGAAAACCACTGATCCGACACAGCGTTGGGGGCGGGGGGGTGGGGGGGCGGGGGGGGGTGGCGTGTCGCCTTGACGGCCTTCAGTTACCGGTGCTCTTCACTGGGGGGGCTTTCTGGTTTCACGCCGGCAAGCGAGGGGGTCAAAGCGCACCTGACATCACACCTGTGTGGGCGGCGAGTAATGTCCTGGGATCTGATAATGAGGGGCTGGGTAGTGTGTGTGTGTGTTTTTTTTTTTTTTTGTGTGTGTGTCCGGAGCGCCCTTGAAAGCGACTCTTGTGTTTTGGAGGGTGCCGGAGACACACACACACGCGCTGTCAGCCTCCGGGTGGATGGGCTGCTTTTGGGATGTGGGTCCGAGGTGGTATCGTGAACTGCCAACCTCCAAGTCCTTCAGATTGTTCTTTTGAGTCATGTGTGTCCAGTCAGGTTTATTGGTACAGCTCTTTATCACAAGCACACTCCCCCCCTTTGGGCTGCACAGGCCCATGTTGATATGGCATCGACCTATTCCGCCGGATGTTAACTCGGAGAGAGAGAGAGAGAGAGAGAGAGAGAAGAGAGAGAGAGGAGAGAGGAGAGAGAGAGAGAGAGAGAGAGAGAGAGAGAGAGAGAGAGTCCTTGTGGCAGTCCAGCACTATCTACTAAATGTCTGCTTCCAAAGAAAGACACGGCCTGGCGTTTAACAGGGGTCTGCTTTGATTTGACCAAAATCCTACAGTTAATCAAAACCAGACCAGTCTCAAAAGACGGCTGCCTGCTAAAACTCCACTTCTTAATCACCCTGTTAGTGACGCTTGGTGAAATTAGATGGGGAAAATTTAAACACTTGAGACATAGAGTGGCAATACCATCAGCTGGAGGAACGACTGAAGCCAGAGATGTTAAGGCAATTTCTGGAAGCAGGCAGCGCACTGCTAGGGCAGGACCATGAGGTGTGGGTGTTTGTATTGGTGCGTGTGTGTGTGTGTGTGTGTGTGTGTGTGTGTTTTTGAATGTGCAAGCACATGAGCGCATCAGTTTGAATGTGTGTTTGTTTGAGCTAGAGGAGTGTGTGTGTGTGTGTGCGCTCGAGGAGTTTGCGTGTGTTTGTATATGTGTTCGCGCGCGTGTGTGTGTTTGCGTCTGCGTGTGTGCTTTTCATAGCTGTGGCATATTCCTCTAAGCGTTTTCTGCGCTTTGAAGTCCTCCTGCCTGTACTGAATTTCAATGACAACTCAACAAAGATAGGAGCAGATGTTGGCCAGCTTCATGGAAGTCAGGCAGGAGAGAGCCAGGAGAGAGAAAAAAAAGCCCACAAGTGCACAGCATGGCAGATACCTATCTTAAGACGTGTGCCTATGGGTGCCCAGGCACCAAAACACAGCGATGTGAAAATCAAGGGGAACAATACAAGGAATACATTGAAGGATTGGACACGCTTTACCAGTGCTAATGAACAGGTGTGAAGGGTAATTAAAGAATAGAATTTAGTGGCATCTAGTGGAACGGACTCCTATAGAATATAATGTCCATAGGTGTGTTTGACATAGTGCATAATTAACTTACACACTCATTTAAAATCGACATAGGGAGAGGGTCCTGCAATCTGAAACCTCACCACTAGACGCCACTAACTCCCACGTACTGCACCTTTAAGGAGTTGAATTGATTTTTATACTGGCTCCCAAAACAGTGTAACATTATCGAGCCTTTACACATATCTAGTCCCATGAGCTTGAGGTAGAGCACTCCAACCTTTCAACAATCAATGCAGGGTCAGACAGAGGGTTCAATATGGCCCCGAAAGTACCTTGAGACAAAAAAAGGAATGAGGAACTGCTAATATAGACTTCCCAAATAAAATATCAGAATTTCAGCATTCAAAAAGACTATATCATATATATATATATATATATATATACACACACACACACACACACACACACACACTATGCCACACTGCACGGCTTGTCAGTGGACTTAGAAGAGGGGTTAACTACTGTGCAGTGGATCTCATTTTGGATTTCCACTGTCTGTCTGCTGCATTGATTGCATTGTCAAGGCTTAATGAACTCTCTGGACTGCTTTGCTTGCAGCCCTTGGAGCTCGGGTATGAAGCCAGCTAGCAACTAAAAGTTTGGGGGGAAAATAGGGCAAGAAGAAAGTGAAGTGTTGGGTCAATGAGTAGAGGGACAGGACTCTCTATAGTCTTAGATGTGCTGTTTAGCACCTCCGTCGGCACCTGTTCTGCCAGCAGAAATTCCTTATTAAACAAAAATGGAGGGGAATGGGGATGGATGGAACTACGGCAGATGGCTGCATGTTTCGCCATGTTGGGGGGGGAGCGCAAGTCGAGGCCGTCCACCAGAATCCTTCATTACCACCGGGTCTGCATGTCGCTCTTCCTTATCTGTTAATTGGATCCAGTTCAGTGTCCATTATACTCAATGCAGGAGTCATTGCAATAAGGTTGAATGCCAAAAAATGAAAAGTAAGTAAAAGGAAAACCTACAGAATAGTTTACCATCTTTCATTAAGTTTAATTTGAATAGTCCTGAATTTAAGAACCTTGACAGGTGCAGTCTGTACAAGACCCTGTACTTCAGTGTGGGTGAGGGAAGTCATTTGAGTTTAATATGCCTTTAAATATGATTTTTTTTTGCATGTGCAATGAACCTGTAATGGGCCCACAAGTAATGGATATGGACTCTTATACTCCAAGCCACTTAATAGGAGAATGAGAATAAGTAATATGAAAGGGAAGAGACATGTGGGCCAATACACATCATTTAAAAACAAATGGGCAGCTAAAGGCTGTCGTTTTTTGTTTGTTTGGTTTTATTTTGGGAGGGGGGGGGGGGCTATGTAAATCCATTATGGCCTTTCTACAAATGTTATATTGGTGATTGATTGAAACCAGCAACCTATCATTCTCTGATTCCTTTCTGCCCATCTGTAGACAAACTACCGACTTGAGTGTAGAAAGAGTGACAAAAAGAGAAAGAGAAAGAGAGAGAGAGAGAGAGAGAGAGAGAGAGAGAGAGAGAGAGAGAGAGAGAGAGAGAGTAAGAGATAGCAGCAGAGGAGGGCAAATATATCACACAGAGAGGTAAAAAGTGAATAAAACAAGAATGATGGAAAGGAAGAGAAATGAGCGTAATGACTGTGGACACAAAGCTCAGGTAAATTTGTCGGGAACATTAATGATGCCGAATCCATACAGTGTCTGAGGATAGATGCAGAGAAATGGGTCAAGCCTGATTTATGACAATGGTCGTCCTGGGAGACTGGCAACGTGCCTTTCCAGGAGTTTGTGTGCGTGTGCTTGTGTGTACGCCAGTGTGTGTCTGTGTGTGTGTGTGTGTGTGTGTGTGTGTGTGTGTCTTTTCTCTTTGTCTGTGTGTATTTATCGGTTGTTCTGGATTAAAGGACAACAAATGGGACCAGACTTGGCCTGAAGTCTGTGCCTGACTAGAATCCCAAA
>JAXIVH010000742.1:10000-25000 GCA_036785325.1 Urophycis tenuis
TGGTACCCGCAGGGGATCTGCGAGGGGTTGTGGACGATACCCTGGGAGATGGTAACCAAGCCGACCGACGCCAGGCAGCCAAACCAGTTAACCCTGGCGGTGAACCGCGAGGCCCTGGGGTAGAGTTTGGGTAATGACTCTCCCCCGATCCCTCCCTTTCTCCCGTCCTTCTATCTCCCCCGTCCCTCTCAATGCTGATCCCGGGGGGGGGGAGGGGGGGGGGACGACACACACACACACACACACACACACACACACAAGGGAAAACTATCTCTCTGTATCTTACTCTCCATCTCTATGACTCTCTCACTCTGTCTTTTCGCTTTATTCAAATTCCGCTCTGCCAACGCAGGGCAGAAGTGACACAGGCACGGTGGAGGGATGGCTGCTAAAAATATCAAAGCCTAGAGGTTCAGCACCTCGGGCTTCCCGCGTCTCCTGGAACACATGCTAATGCGAGCACCCTCGTGGTTGAGGGAAATGTAGAGCGGGTTCGAGTTGATAACGGTTCACAAATATAGAGCGATTTAAAAAAAAAAGCGATATGGCAAAACTTTGTTTGTACGATGCGCCTTTTGTATTTCGGGACCGTCTCGCAGCACCTCGCAGCGACTGCTCCGCGCGGCAAGGGATTCAGACGGCTGTGTTGACACGAGATGGGCAGACAACAGAGGAGCTTCTCCGGGCAGGTGAAGGTGAGGTTTAGGTTGCAGATCTGTTGAAAACAAACATGGTGGAACATGCCACAGGCATGGCGGCGCAGTTTTTCCAACATGCGCATACATATACACATTGCGTGTGTATGTGTCTGCTTTGGGATAGGGACTACTCGTTTGCTTCACTTCCGTGCCGTCTCAATTCGCTATTGTGTTTGGGAAATATACATTTCACATGTGATATGCTGCAAACGCGGGTGCGAGGTTTCAAAATGAAACCTGTGGGGGCAGTTTCCATGGAACCATTCAATCGATTCTCAATAGACACTGTCAGGTGTAACCTGGCCCGCACCCAATCTGAAACAATGAAATTGAATCCAATGTCAAAACCACTACACAGACACACCCTCTTCCCAGCCAGGGCAGCAGCCCAGAATGAATTGTGGGTAAGTGCCATTCCATTGCTTTCGACCCACTTCTCCTGCTGGATGTCTACTTCTCATCTATTCCACTTGTCTCCTCTGAAATCCTCTTGGATGGCTTGGACCTTGGGCGTTTTCACAGAGAGAAAAAGGGATCAGGTGATTAAACACTGGCGATTATTCCCTGCCTGATTCCGTAATTCTCGGACACAATCCGAGCCAATGTTAAAACCAACACTGGGGGGAACGATGATGTTGTGTCGAGTGAAGTTTCGACGAGTTTAAACACCCGTGTCTGTCGGCCGTTTGTATTACAGTGTCAGCTCTGTGTCAGCACGCCGCTCTTTGTTTTATTGTGTTGTTCGCGTTAAGTCCACCGCTAAAGACTTTATTCATCTCGCGGCGTGCCTCCTGAGTCTCTGTATTTGGGGCCACGCTAAAAACGCTGTACAAAAACAATTCGCCGGCGTGTCACTCAGGGCTATTATTGTACTAAACAGCCAAAGACATGACACGAGACACGGTACACATGATTCATAAAAGCCTTGTGAAACAACTGAAACTATACTTTTGTTAAATGTCACACCGCCACATACACCAAAGGAAGGCGCGTGTCGCACGTACATTGATTTGTGGCGAATTGTGTGTCAGAGTAAGACTGTGTGTGTGTGTTGTGTGTGTGTGTGTGTGTGTGTGTGTGTGTGTGCGTGCCTGTATGTGTGCGCCTGTAGAGTATGTGTGCGCTTGTATGTGTGCGCCTGCATGTATGTGTGGGCCTGTATGTGTGCGCCTGTAGAGTATGTGTGCGCTTGTATGTGTGTGTCTGTATGTGTGGACCTGTATGCGTGTGCCTGTATATGTGCACCTGCATGTGTGCGCTTCTATGTGTGTGCCTGTATGTGTGTGCCTGCATGTGTGCGCCTGCATGTGTGCACCTCTATGTGTGCGCCTCTATGTGTTCACTTGTATGTGTGCGCCTGTATGTGTGCGCTTGTATGTGTGCACGTGTATGTGTGCGCTTGTATGTGTGCATCTGTATGTGTGCGCCTGTATGTGTGCGCCTGTACAGTATGTGCGCGCCTGTATGTGCGTGCCTGTATGTGTGCGCCTGTAGAGTATGTGTGCGCTTGTATGTGTGCACCTGTATGTGTGCGGCTGTACAGTATGTGTGCGGCTGTACAGTGTGTGTGCGGCTGTACAGTATGTGTGCACTTGTAGGTGCCCGCCTGTATGTGTGCGCCTGTAGAGTAGGTGTGCGCTTGTATGTGTGCACCTGTATGTGTGCGCCTGTACAGTATGTGTGCGCCTGTACAGTATGTGTGCGCTTGTAGGTGCCCGCCTGTAAGTGTGGGCGTGTATGTGTGAGCGTTGCCCGCGGGACGTATTTCTTGCTGAAACCCAATTTTCAATGTAGACCGAATGTAAAATCGGACCACACGTGGTGCAGACAGTACACAGCAGGGGATGGGAATGATAAAGAGGCCATGCAAACCGGCTCGGACGTGTTCCCAATGAGGGTTAGCATCCGACTGTAACGAAACATTTACGAAGAGGGTCTGTTGCGGACAATAGCCTGGATATCGACTGCGGGCGCATCAACATGGCCGACGGAGCCCGGCCGCGGTAATGAAGGTTTAACAGCCGCTGGAGAGGTTCAACAACAGGTAAATTGCTCTGAATTTAGAAATGACTCACGGTCCACCCACACACAATGTTCACGCACCACCTACATACAAACATCAGACACACAGTCACGACCATCCACAAGGACAGTCACCAGCGTGCACACGCACACGCACACAGGCACGCACGCACGCACGCACACACACACATGCACACACACAAGCACGCACACACACACACACGCAAAGCCAAAACCACATGAACACAAACGCACAGAAGGAACATCAACCCTAACTCCCACATTAGTGTTGTTCAATCATGAGCAATCAAACAATATGCCACATTAGCATACAACATTATTCTTCATGAATGTCTCTGGAAAAATACATATTCGAGATGAGTTTCATGAATCTGAAAGGAGATCGGGGGGGGCCCTTGCGTGACAGAACACGAACATATTACTCGGACCAAAGCTACTGAGCATTTTTATCTCATTCCATTTGGTCTGATGTCCATAACTCTTCGCCTGGTTCCTCTGCCTAGCTGCCAGCCGACGCAGACTGATAGGCCACCTCCGTGTAACTGATGAGCACAAGAAGATTGCTCAAATGCCTGTTGCACTCCCATTCAGCCAACACCAAGCCTGCCAGCAAGCCAAGTTAAAAGATTTTATAATTTGATTCGAAAATTAGTCCTTTAAATTTGTCGGTGACAGGGACAGGATTTTATGACTTTTTTGTACAGGCAGTTTTCTGGGCATCCTGAAGACTGACAAGGGTAAAAGTGAAATGAAGGAGTCTGCCAGGATGCCAGCCATTAAATTATATCAGCCAGAGGACTTTTACTGCTCTGGGCCTTTGCCCAGAGGGAAACGAGAAGGAAACGAGTGAGAGAACGAGAGAGGGAAACGAGAGAGAGAGAGACAGAGACAGAGAGAGAGAGAGAGAGAGAGAGAGAGAGAGAGAGAGAGAGAGAGAGAGAGAGAGAAACAAGAGACAGAGAGGGGAACGAGAGAGACAGACAGAGAGGGAGAGGGAGAGTGGAACGAGAGAGAGAGAGACAGAGAGAGAGAGAGAGAGACAGAGACAGAGAGAGAGCAAGCGAGCGCAAGAGCACAGAGGAAAAACAGATGGGAAAAGGAGCAGAATTTATAACAGCAGACAGCCTCCTTTTAACCCCAATATTTGGAGAGAGAAAAGCGGATGGTGGAAATGCATTATGGGGGTTGCAATCAATAACCGCAAATACTAAATAACCATCCCACCCGTCATCCCCCTTGCCTCCGACAAGTCATCGTGCCAATACTTGATAGGTTTGTGTAGAGCAACACCAATTAGGCATAGCATTAGCGGGTGCAATGGTGACAGATGCATTCCTGATCTGAGGCTAATAAACATTGCAGCGATGCCTTAACTTAGTTTTGCATGGGTCAGTGGCATAATGCTGCAAGACCAAACCACAGTCAATACAGCAAAATAAATAAAAGAGGAGTCATTTTCTGAGGGAATGGTGACAGAGAGAGAGAGAGAGAGAGAGAGAGAGAGAGAGAGAGAGAGAGAGAGAAAGAGAGAGCGAGAGAGAGAGAGAGAGAGAGAGAGTCTTGTGCTGCTTTCCCCACTGCTATCTGCCTATCAGCGGGTGAGCGAGCAAGGCCATGCCGGGAATTAGGTTTCAAGAGAAACCCAGTGAGTGAGTATGACTTGCCTGTCACTGCATCTACAAACACCTCAGAGAGTTGTCACAATAATGGAATTTTTTGTTTGGAGAGAAGGTGGAATGGTTGGGAGCCACGCGGAGATATACACCACGATGTAGACAGGGCTGTCAGTGGGGATGCCAATCGCCAGAACGGGTCACCATGTTGAATGTCTCTTTACCCCCACACGGTAGCATTGGTGCCGCTAAAATCTGCACAAGATATGGTGATCGGCCGGTTCATCGCGCGGCGATAATTATAATGGCTTCGTCTTAAGAAGGTCCGATCTCTCTTTGACCCAGCGGTAAAGCTACCTGCGATAAAACCAATACCCTAATCAATTGGCCATTAAACATCCGAACAAAGACTAGCCGCTCAGAGAGGCTGATCTAACCTCTGAGCTTTGTCTTTCTCTCCTTTTTTTTCTCTTAACCCATCTAATCCATATTCACTTTCAACTAATGCGGCACTTTGCATTGATTGCATTTAATCACTTACATAACGCAATCCATACAAAGGTAGATCCGACACATTTCCACCCTCTGCTCTCATACGTGGCGGTAAAAAATCAAGGGATTCTCCTCCCCCCGCTTATTTCTAAACTTTCTCATTGTGCGCCCTTGCCTTTGTAGCGGCAGAGCAAGGCCTTCTGACGATTAACACGCGCAAAAGGTGCATGTGACTTGATACGCGCCAGTGACATCAATAATGTCCCATCAGGGATGCAAATTCCCCCGGGTTTAATCACCCAAATAACAAAGAATCCGAAGGAAGAGCGCATCCCCATTCTGAGCCGGGTGACATTAGCTCAGCCAGGCTAAGACAAGCATCATATTCACAGAACAACAATGGAACCAAGCACTGTGGTAAATTGGGCCGTATAAGCTCCATAAACCATTCCAGATAATGCGCAAACTGGTTAGTGGGCAGACATAATGAGGTTCGCCGCATTGTAAATGCAAACAATCGGCCTCTGTTTGATGAATTATGATGTGTACACACTGGCACCGGGGGTGCAAACCTCTTAAAGCCTCGGTGTGTTTTTTCATAAAAAATGCATCAATATCTCCGACATGCGGCGGGTATTCGAAATGCGGAAAAAATATTTTAAAACCAGGTGGGGGTAGGGGGGGGGGGGGGTGAAGCCTCAATCAAAAAGCCAAGGACTCCGCCGTCTCTCGCTCGCCGCCCCGGACTCGGTATCGACGACATTAGGCATTCTTAATGAAGGCTTCTTTCAATCGTTGTGATCTGAGGGAGCTTCACTCCGGTTCCCCTGTTGGGGGCTCAGCACCGACATCAGTGGAGAGACGGCGCGTCCCAGGTGGGGCCTGGGTGGAGAATGCAGCAGGACTGCCTAATGGAGGAGACGCCCCCCCACACCGGAACAATGGGACTAACTGACAGCCATCTGGCAGGCACCTCAGTTTGGATTGCGTTCCACCTGCTGCGAAAAAACAACAACAGCAGCAGCAACATCCAATAGCTGTCAATAGCTGATAAACAAACGCGGTGTGAATAATAAGGGTGGGCTTAGTGAGACCTTTGCCCTGGCAATGTTATCAGAGCGATTTATTAGTGAAAGAGGTCTTGACCTTCAAGGTGCATGCACTCCAGCGGTTGGAAGTCAAGGACAGACTTGTTTATTTTGGATTTGAGGGGCAGGCTTACAATTTGGCGTGTCTCATGCTTTCTGTTTGATGGCATCTGCCTATTTTCTTTGTATTTTAGGGAGGTGTAGTTGAGGAAAATAGAGCTTAGACACAAGTCTATCGCAGCAAGACAACTTAAAGGGAATCACTCCAGACCACCACTTAAACATCTTCATGTTAAAAAGCATTTGTTTGCAGAAATTGCTGAAGCCATCTGAAATTAAGCCACATGAAATTCACAAATACAATTCAGAGAGATGTCGGCCAACCAAAATCTTCTGAAACACTATGTTTCCAGAGTAACATTCAGGCAAAGTATTTGCTATCAGATAATTGCGTTGGAATTGGACTGAGTAACCATAAATCTCTAGAACAACCTGGCATTGGAGACTCGTTTAAGTCTCAAACAGCTGGATGTTTTCAACCAATAAACAGAGACAGCTAATGCATTCTGGACCATATAGTTCATTACTCCATTTGTGTCTCCAAACTCAGTCAAGGCAACACACGGAAACAAACCCATTAAAGTAATCCCATTAGTTCTAGCTTATTAAAACTTTTATTTACCAAACTAATATAATCTGTTGGAACATGTTTTGAAGAAATTGCAAAAGGCACTGACTTATGTAAAGTATTTTTTTTTCCAAGCATGAGGAAAAGCAGAGAAACACAGCGACATTATGGCGGGGCATTGCTCAAAACAAACACCATCATTAGCCTCGTAGCCAGCAAAATACATTCTGGCAGTCTTACCATTTCTCTGTTTCCTGTCTTATCTCTGGATGTATGATTGTGAGTCACTTAGAGTATGTAAAATGTCTGAGTGTTACAATGGCACTCTGTCCCCCTCTGCTCACCACCAAGGGCAAAGTCAAGATGCAGTCTAATGGGCTACACAGGCATTTAGTGTCGTAAGAAATGATCACGTTCATTAATTTCTTCGACTACAAATGTAATTCCTGAGATTTGAGTTCAGAGGCCAAACAAAGTTATCGAGATATTTAGTGAAGCACGGAAGGGGTAATTGATCCAAACTTCGACTCAAATCAGGTCAGTCTGACAGCACGGCGCATAAAAACAGAACAAAGCCCATGCAGAATGAGATTGTGTCAAGAAGTGTCCTTGTCTGGCCGATTGTTAAACTAACATTAGGACATGTCTTCCCATTCATTCCATCCAAATGCATGTGTGTGCATGTATGTATGTATGTATGTGTGTGTGTGTGTGTGTGTGTGTGTGTGTGTGTGTGTGTGTGTGTGTGTGTGTGTGTGTGTGTGTGTGTGTGTGTGTGTGTGTGTGTGTCTGTGTGTGTGTGTGTGTGTGTGATGGGGGGGGGGGGGAACTGGGAGGGGGGGGGGGGGGGGGTAGTAGATCTTTTGAGACCTGTCATAATGTTTCGGTTTACGAGCCAATGACAAGAAACACACGCCCCTCCACATCAAAGTTTATTGCAGTTCATCACCTCCCCACCTGCAGAGTAATGACATTTAGCCAATCCTATAAAAAAAATCCCAAGAAACCTGTGGGTGTAAATCAATGGCTCCCTCCCTTTCCAGCTGCTGCTCACATCCATTATTAAAGTTTACACATCATATTCAAGTCAAGAGAGAGAGTATCTGCCTGCTTGTCTCCCCAAAAATGTCAAGACGGGAACAAAATTCCAGAGGCTTAAATGCAGCGAGGAATAACTGCAGTGTGTGGGTGTGGGTGGGAGGGCAGTCAGAGACGACGGCGCGCACACACACACACACACACACACACACACACACACGCTCAGCGCGCAAACACATGCCTGCCGTGCTTCCCAGAGCAACTCCCAAATGATCCTCACCCAGTGGAGAAGTAGCAGGCACGCTAGATGTGCATCTGCACCCGAAGCAATGTTTACATGGAATCCCATTTACCTCATTGAAGGAATTCCAGGAAATTCCTGGAACTTTAGTGTGGGGATGAAGAGAGAGTGTGTGTGTGTGTGTGTGTGGTGGGGAGGGGGGGGGAATTCTGCGATGACCCCCCCCCCTCCAAAAAAAAAAAATCATGTGGCCTTCAAACAGGCAGAGTGTGCGCAGGCCTGCTGTCAGAACTGGCGGCAAATTGGTGAGCATGTTGTTAACCAGCCCCCGACGCACCGTCGGCCACAACTGGCCAACAAGCGCCCGCGCTTTGTGTCTCCTTGGGTATTCGTGCCGCTGGCTACTTGGAGATGCTAACCTTTCATCAACACCTTTTTTTTTTTTTTTTTTTAAAAGGTACGCTTGCGATTGTGAAGGTCGGCGTCAGGATTCCTCCCAACAAAACACCTGAATGTGATTTGTATTTATCGCCGGCTGTGCTCCTTTGCTGTGCTGTGTATGGCCTCAAAACAGCCGGCATTAAAACCGGGATGAATAAAAGCCAGGAGGCAATTTTACATTGCGGGATGGTGCAAATTGCCTGTGTGTTATATAAGTGCATTTTAATATGACCTGATACAACATAATAGCACTACTCCACGTGTCGACAGACACAGAGATGATCCTGGCTTTGCCTCTCACATCGATGTAGATTGGGAGGGGCTTTAACCACACGGATCACAGTTCCCATTGTCACCAGCTCCACCACCAAGCCCCCTCGTGTAGTGGGGGACGATCATTAAACCACATTACCCATCCAAAGTTGCAGTGAGTGGACAGTGGCTCCAAGCATTGTAGCTGTCCTTTGCACAGCTACACGGAGTCCCACTGTATGCCGCCAGCCTGTCTGCGCATGGACGCATGTGTGTTTCTAGCTTTGCTATGTCTTTGAATGTGTGTGTGTGTGTGTGTGTGCGCTTTTATGTTTATGCATATGTCTTTGCAGAGTGTGTCTATGCATGTCTTTGTGCGAGTGTGTGCTTGTGTGTCTTTGTGTGTGTGTGTGTGTGTCTGCCGAGCGGGATGAAAGGTGATTCTTACTGCAGTGGCTGACTACCCTCTGCAGGCAAGCTGTGTGAACTTCAGGGATGAGGAACAGCAAATGGATCGGGGGGAAACGTAGGACAGAGCCCAACAGAGGAGAGATGAGATGGAACACAAATGGTTCTCTACTTACTGCTGTTGTGCGCGAGATGCCGCAATGTAATTGCTGGTTGGAATTGTTTTTGGAGAACTGTAAGCATTTCCATTGTTGACTTGGAAATGCTTTCTTTTTTTCTTTTTTTTTATCTGCCAAAGGAATTGCATCGTTCGCGTTTTTTTTTTAAAATGTGTGTGGAAATTAGATCTTCATGATATCCGTGAAAAGACATGACAGAGACAAGTGTTCTTTGAGTACTGACTGGCAGCCATTATTGACAACAACCTGATGTGGCAGGTGTTTACATGACGTTCTACTGCACATGCACGCATCTGCACAGTGCAATTGCATTTTCAATTGCATGTTCAAATGGCATGTAGTAATCTATTTTGTAAAAACATATTTAGCAAAAAGTATATTTATTTTCAAGCCCAACATATTCTAATTGAAATGCCTACATCTTGCAATGACATAATTACACTTATATAAAACATGAGTGTTCATTGAAATACGAGTCAATTTGAAACCATTAAACAGAACGCCATATCAATGCAGTATCTTGTAGCCTGCCAGATGGCAAGAAATACAACAAAAAACTGATATTGTGTTCAATGATCGACACTCAAAATTGAGTGGCACAGCCAATTGTTGCCTTTCTCCATTTCGCAAGGTGAAACAGCACTGTCTTGATTGCTGAATAGGAGTCGCTATTTGGGACCAGAACTCCTTCCTTATACTGGCGCCCATGAATGAGGAAAAAAAAAAAAAAAACGAACAAAACAATGCTATTCTCCAAAGCACATGAAGAAAATCAAAACCAGAGTCGAGGCACAACATTGGCATCTCAACACTGCTGAGCAGCCACAGCCATATTCACACCAATACATTACATTTCCAATCGGTATGGAGATTAAAGGTGAAATGTACTGAAGCATATTCCCATCAGGTTAAAAGACTAGCTATTGAAGTGCTGGCTTGCTGTCCGTCAAAAAAAAAACAATGCACCACGGGTCTTTGAACAGCCTGTTAAAAGGGAATAGCAAGCTTCCTGTCGAGGTGAACTTCCTGAAATGATTAGCATTATTTACCGGAGTGACTTATTGAAGTGAGGTGAGAGGTTACAGAACGTAGGGTACGGCGAGGGGTTTAAAAAGTGGCTGACGGCAAAATATTGCCCTGGAAAGCAGCGTTGAGGTTGAAGCTTCAGTCAATTCATTGGCGCAAACAACAGACGCATTCATCAATTTGGTCCAGTCTATTTATTTCTTCTTAAAGAAAGCTGAATAAAAGATCCTTGTGCTCTTCTTTTTTTTTAACGGTCAATCCAATTCCCTGTTATCTTTTTTTAGTCCGTCTCTAGTTCCTCCCTTTCGTTCAGTCCGAGCTCCCCTCCTCCACCGTTCATCTTCAGAGTGTTTCCGGTGTTGTGGTCCACTGCCCGAGCCCTAAGCATGTGCTAAATACAGGGGTCAGCTGAATGCAAGGGCCGCTAAAAAGAGAAGAATCAGCTTATTAAAAAAGCAAGCACTGGAGGAAGCACCCATGCTCCACCTCACCCGGCGGACCACTACTTTACTAAGCTAATTAGCTACTTGGGTCAGTAGCCGGTGTCAATAGGGGAGGCTACATATTTCACCTTGTCAACCTCTGCTGATAAACTTGGCTGAACTTGAGACGCCGTAATGAAGTGGCCGCCCAGCGAGGTCCGCACCGCGGCGGACAGAAGCATCTCATCCCTTTCACGGCTCGTCTTCCGTAGCGTCCGCTCGCACGAATTGAATCCCAACGGCGCCATTCCGAAAAAGTGTATTTTCCTCGCGCAGCTAATAAACGTTGGAATATTTAACACACGTTAACATACAGTAAAACGAGACAAATTTCCCCTGATGAAGTCAATTCAGGATCCCACCTCAACACTGATGAGCAACGCTAACCGACATGCAAATGGCATTCTCCACATGAATTCTTCTCTAAGTCTAAAACAAACTCGTGCTTTCTAATCCTCTATCTTTTGGCAATCACAGTTAAGAATCATGCATTTGCCAGGGCAGAAGTGGCGAGGAAAATCTTGCTGGAATGCCAGATATTATCAGTGTGTCTCCTCAGAAGAGTGCTTACTGATTGCTTCCCAGTACTGCCTTCTGGCGCCAAGGCCTGGGTCTTTGATTAGAGACTCCCCCATCATCACAAGTGTATGATTATGGCATTAGGCTGGATTCTTTGCATCAAAATTCGCAATCAAGAAATTGGCGTCAGGGATCGATACAGCGCGGCACCTCCGCTGAAAGTAGAAAGGGGTGAGAGCCTGGAATCAATTAAGAAGGGACGGCCACATCCAGACATTACTTTTAATCTTCTAATGCATTAAGGTGCGGGGTCCGGCATACGCTGGCTTCCAGAGGAGGAAGAATCGATCCTTTTCACACATCTCAACCCGTGCTTCGTCCCCGGTTGTTTCAACAGCATTCAGACTTAATGAAAGGAGGGAGGCAAAATCCGCTTATCGTCCGAATGTGAAGAAATCCCATTTGATGTCACACTTTCGCCGCGACTGGAACACCACTGAGCCCTGGAGTGATGGCGTCGCCAGCTGCACCTGTGTCTTGGTCCTTCTGCTGCATGAGAATGCCAGCAGGGTCCAACAAGGGTCTCCGTGTATTAGCGTACACTGACGGTGACTCAGCCACGTTGCAACTGCGATCGCTTGCTGTGTATGTGTACTTACTCACTCTGATGGGGAACCGTGTATGTACACTTTAGCGACTGACGAGCAAAGTCGAACCTCACTACTAATCGACATGTTAAAAGCTAAGCTGTGCGTGGCTCACCACGGCTGTCTTGAAACACGTTCATATCAGAAGCACATCGAGGGAAACACAGCGGACCTGGCTGTGTGGTGTGTCGATACACTGGTGATGCACTCGAAGTGTGTGGCTCCCTCCACTAATCAGGCATCACTTAAACCTGCGTGGCAACTGACACCAGAGCCAATCGCCAGAGCAGGAGTGTGTGTGTGTGTGGGGGGGGGGGGGGGGGTGGGGAAGGCAATCCCAACATTCCCACTTCCTCTTCCCGGCCCTAATGCACTGTGGCAACAATCTAACAATCCAATTCCAGACTCAGACCCCCACGGTTTGCTGCGGCCCCCTAGTCTCTTCCCGGGCCCTGTCACATTACTCTTTCATTAGACCCCTCTCTTCTCCAGGTAGAAAAGGCATGGGGGTGGGAGGTGTGTGTGTGTGTGTGTGTGTGTGTGTGTGTGTGTGTGTGTGTGTGTGTTCTCCCACGTGCCGTGAGCTACAGCAGGCTTTGGGAGAATAAAAAGGGTGAGCTTCAGCCCATGTCAGAAGAGAGGCCCTAAGGACAGGAAGAAGCGCTGCAGAGGACAGGAGGGAGAGAGGGAGAGAGAGAGGGAGAAAGGGAGAGAGAGAGGTGGCGTGGGGGGGTGGTGAAGTGGGGAGAAGCACCACCGTCTCTCCTCCTCCATCCCTGAACCTCTGTGAATATTACCATTCCGTGAGTGTTTATTCAGTGCGGCGGAGCTGAAAATGACAAATCTGTGTGAATGCATGCGTATGTGTTTGTCTTTGTATGACTGTACGTGATAAGCATGTGTGTGTGTGTGTGTGTGTGTGTGTGGGAGTGTGTGTGTGGGAGTGTGTGTGTGTGTGTGTGGGTGTGTGTGTGTGTGTGCAAGCATTCTCATGTGTCTGTCTGAATGTGTGCATGTGTCTGGATGTTTGTGTAGAAGTGTTGTGTGTGTGTGTGTATCTGCGTAAACGTTTGTGTCTCTGCATGTGTGTGTGTGTGTGTGTGTTTTTCTCCCAATGTGTGCGTGCGTGCGTGCGTCTCTGTACACGTGTCTCGTGTATCGCGGCGCCTCTCGCCGGGCGTCTGCGTGGCGAGTTAACACGCGCCTCGAGACAAGCAGGACGGCCGACCAGCCTCCGACCTTGTGGGCGCTGCTGGCGAGCGCGGCCGCTGACCTGACCCCTGACCCCTGGTGGTGGTGGTGGTGGTGGTGCGCCGCGCAGCGAGAGAGACGGACACGGAGGCCTCGGAAGCCTGCCAGCGTGCGGGCCGCCGCTCTCTTCTTGGCAGCAGTCTTGAACCCGCGCAGCACTAAAGTGCACTGTGAAGATGGCGGCGGAGGGCTCAATGGAAGAGCCTCGAGAAATGAGGCAAACACAAAGCGTTGGGTGTTGGTTCTGTGGCGTACGGCGTGGAAAGTTTGCGCGGCCTCGAATTCCCCGCAGGCTGTGTGATAATTAAAAGAACATGTCAAAGGGAAAGTGATTGACAGAGGAATAGGCGTTAAGAGGACTGCACTTCAGTGGAGGCAGAGTGTGTGTGTGTGTGTGTGTGTGTCTCCCACATAGACATTGTGTTCTGTGAATTGGGCCTGAGTTCATAAGAATAAATACAAATAATAATATTTATCAAGAGTGCAGACTGCAATCTCCTGTCACTACTGCGATATCCAGATCGACCAATCTCACACGACATGTGAACACAATCAGCGTGCATCTCGGCAGTCACTAACCGGCAGACACAGAAATGTAAACACAGCTGCACGTCCTTGTCCCAAATGCATATCAAACAGCCAAGCGAGCACGATCTCCTCCACTCTCGAGCATCCCCGACAATCTGAACACAGATTCAACTTTGTATCCTACACATTTCGTCTGTGACCAAAAAAAAAAAAAAAAAAATAGAAATAAAAATACCAACATTCACATCGGTCACACACAACAACCGAGAGTCCAACAGCATTACCATGAGTCTGTTAATCCCCCCCCCCACCCCCCATCTTTAAAGTGCTACTCGGTGCTAGGAACGCTCTATTTTCCAGGCTGAAGTGCTGAATGGAAGGGAGATGCGTGGCGTTTAAGTCACACATGGCATCTCAAGATAACGGCGAGGTGTGGAGCGGGAGGCCGGGGGAACGCGGGGCCGTGTTTCGAGGCTGGGGGTGTGTCGGGCGCTGGGTAGTGGATATACGAGTCCCCCGTGGGTCCCAGCCACTCCAATTTCAACCATGGCGCCCCAATTAAAGGAGTGGCAAGGCAGAGCAGGTTCCTCCGTCATGCTGGGAGAGAGTACTTTCCGGACCCCTGACTGGGAGGAAGCGGGCGACAGATTGCTCCGATTTTAAATGAGAATTTCCAAGTTTGCCGTAAACGCTCACCACCCCCATTTGTCGTTTACTTTTTCCGCGTTCGCTCGGGTAATTTGTCCGACGATACTGACGTGATTGTCGCTTGGCAAGTTGTGGTTATGTTGCGGTGTTTTGTCGGTCCGTTGCGTTGTTTACCGCACTTCTGGGGATGTGTTAATATCCTCACTTTTTCACTGGTAAAATTCAGAGACAGACACTCTAAGTATCGAGGTTCTGATCCGATTTAATATGTTTTCTACTGTATTATCAGCTTTTTCCGACCTAAACCTCCATACATATAGTGTTTATGTTCCTGTGTGTCTCCTGACGAGGCGAATTGCAGGATGCTGTGCTTTAAATTGCATTGTTATGCACTGAAGTAGAAGAATGAGGAAAAGGGAAGTTTCATGTTTACCAAGCTAAGCGGGAAAGTGTAATTTAACAGGTTTTTTTAATGTTCTAAACTGGTGAGTTAATAGGACAAACAGTACAAAGCAGACAACAATAACACAATCATTTATCACGGACCATTGATTCATAGATTCATGAATTGATGACCATGCGGTAATTACTATCACTATAAAATCATGCACAGTTTAATATGGCTAAAACAACATAACAATTCTGTTGTGAAGGTCAGCCAAGTTCAAGGGATTCTACATGAAATATGATTGATTTCACATGTCTCTTATGACTCTCCTTAAACCTCCTTAGACCTCCTTAGACCTTCTTTATTATCTTTTTTTTGTATGAATCTAGC
>JAXIVH010000742.1:32500-47892 GCA_036785325.1 Urophycis tenuis
TCTAAAACGCGGGCGCTGAATCTTTCACTCCGCCGTGACATCGGTGAATATTACGCCTCGGATCTCATGAATGCCTTTACATCGCCGCGCGGGCTGCTGCATCTGACGTGAATTATTGATTGCCCGCAATGATTTGGAAGGGGGGAGGGGGGTTATCATACTGATGAGGAATCAAATTGGCGGCCGAAGTCAATCTTCTCCACAAACAGCGGCTGTCGAGTCGCGCGGGCAGGTACTCTGTGACATTCCCCTCATAATCAAAGAGGGGGGGGGGGGGGCAGCGCAATTATCGGACCCTCTCCGTCCATTGCCCCCTCCGTCATCTGTCAGACAAAACACACACACAGCGCTGCACGTGAATGCGGGAACACACCGATGGAGGGGCCGTTCAGTGGTGGCAATTAAGCGTCCGGTTGCACAGGGGGGGGCCGTGAGAGCGATCAGCCAAATCAGACTCTACAGGTATTCTCCGCGGAGAGAGAGGGAGAGAGAGAGAGAGAGAGAGAGAGAGAGGACTTTTCTGTGGATTAATCCAGTGCCGTGTGTGTGGGGGGCTGCATGGCTGCTTGTGCCGGCCGGCGCTACACCGGGCTTGTTAAACTTGATTTATTAGGCCTCAGTTTACTCTGGCTTTCCCAGGCAAGGCAAGGTCAACAGTAATGGTCCTCTGAATAGGAATAAATCCCCAGCTAGCCGCATGGCCCTCATCACCTTTCCCCAGCCACCCTCCCTCACACATAAAAGCCATTCCACACCCTTCCCCTTAGCAACCGGCAGCATCACCCTGCTCCCTTCTAAATTGGAGCCCCTTCTGCGATAAAAGTGAGGCTTCTCCTGCTTTTTTTTTTTTTTGCCTTACCCCATCCTCCCTCCTTCAAAGCTCTAACACTGCTTGCTGTTGAGTCTGTGTGTGTGTGTGTGTGTGTGTGCCTGGGAGAGAGAGAGAGAGGGGGAGGGGGGGGAACAGTTGTTAAGACAATCAAGGATCTTCTTCTTTTTCTACTTGCCCCGAGGTAGGAGGAAGAGGAGGAGGAGGAGAAAGGAGGAGGGGGGAGGAGGAGGAGGAAGGACAAGGGGACAGGCAGAGTGAGCACGGCGGCTACAGACCCAGCATGATAACAAGCCACGTCCGCACTGCCACACACCTCCACATATGTTGATGTAACACCCGGCCTCCACTCCCCTCTCTCATAAAAAACCAAACCTCCCAGAGAAACCGCTGCTAAAAACAACAACAGAAAAACACAAGAAATTCGACCGAACACACCCCCCCCCACCCCCTCTATTCCCGTATCCACCGCGGATACAGTGCGCTATTAGACGATCGCTGTTTCCATCTCTGCCGTTCACACGTTTAACTTTGCCTTCACTTAACTCCTATCCGTTTCCCACTCAACGATACAAAATGGCAGCCAAAGACACACAGGCAATTAGGGTAAACATATTCTGGTAAGTCATAAAAGAGGCAGGAGTGGGATAACAAGTTTCGTGTTTTTATTAGTTTTCATCCCGTTCCCGTCTAATTGGCTTTGTCTTTGCGGTGCCGTGAATAGAAAAAAGGAAAATACCCGGGGGAGACAAAAGGCCTCACCGTGCATTTGCAATCTGTTCAGCAAGGGCCCGAGACCGCCCGACGCCCGGGCCGCCTTTAAGCACACACTTTAACACCAAACACTTGACCGGGGTCGACGGCCGTTTCGTAACATCTCCCAGGAGCATGACACGGCCGTCTTTGGCGGGTGGTTCTATAAGGACGGATGAGTCAGAACGAGCTGGAAGGTTGGAGAACATGCTATTTCCGGGGTGCTTTTAACGTTCAAAGGACTAAGGAGCGAGAGGGCCGTGCTGAATATTTCACCGCTCCCTCGGTCGCCGCTCTGCGTGGCCAAGAAAGTCCCGCGCACAGATTGGAATCGCAGGTGGCTTGTTTTGTTTGCAGAGACGACTGCTACACTGACGGATGCGGTCAGACTTTTTTCCTCTCTCTGCTGTATCACGGGCCACGCCGTACTGCCAGCCCACGCGCGGCGGCGGCGGCGGCGCCGCGAACCCTGCTGTAAATCCTCCGGTCCGCAGGACGGGTTAAAGTGACGGGAGGGCCATTCTGCGAGGTGTTGACATATGCGTCGATGTTAAAGCTCACCGCCGTGCGAGGAGAAGGAGAAGGAGAAGGAGAAGGAGAAGGAGAAGAAGAAGAAGAAGAAGAAGAAGAAGAAGAAGAAGAAGAACCACTGCGGGGCTTGATGCGCAGGTACCGCGCGCTGCATCCGGAACAAGACGTTGATGCATCTACAGGACACGAATGTCTCGGGGAGGTGGGGAGAGAGAGGGCAGCGGGGAGGGACTGAACCAATAGAGATGGAAGGAGGGAGGCTTCTGTTAGCGGGAGATGGATGGACGGACACAAAGACGGACAGACGATGAGCCAAAGTATCCTGGAGAGATACAGCAAGAGAGAGAGAGAGAGAGAGAGAGAGATGAACGGCAGAGAGACACAGTCAGGTATTATTTCTCGGGTAATGTTGTGATAAGGTACCACACCTTCTCCACTCTGCCAGGGGATAAATAACAATAAAGGAGACATAGAGAGTCCTTATAGACGGAGATCATCATGTCGACCCGTCCTGAAGCCCAAAATTGCACTTCTCCGCCTGGCCTGTGTGTGTTGCATCTGCCTCGTTACTCACGGGCCTGTGTGCTCCCCTTTCGTCAGGGCGATGACCTCCGGACGCGCGACGGTGTGGCCCTCCGAGGGCTCAGTGTCGCACGGCCACCGCCCTCCGCCTCCTCCTCCTCCTCCTCCTCTGTGGAGGCTCACGGCTGTTCATCTCTGATGGGAGGAGCCGGCAGGGGCGCGCAATGTCTCCGTTTCGTTTCCGACAATCAGACGCCGGCGTGAGGCTAACACCCCCCCCCCCCCGGCGAAACCAAGAAACAGTACGCCAGGCGCTTTCCAGCAGTACCGCTTGAATGATTTTGCAGCACATCTTCATCTCGTGGATGTGTTGCTTTTTCCTTGTTTTCAACATGAACATTTGTGGCTCGAGACGCTGCGCTGTCCCCCCCCCCCTTGTGTACACGCTGATGTGGACGCAGAGATGCAGGCGGTCTCCGAGCCCTGACGTGGAGGTTTGCACGCGTGGCGTCCGCAGAAGTGTGTGTTCAGCTTAAGTTACAGTGTCTGGGCCCAACGGCACCGTAGCACTGACTCCGAGCAGTGCAACCGGAGTTTTGTGTTTGCATTGTATTTCCAGGAATGGATGCGAGGCGAGCATCCAATCTTTCTTCGACTGATTTATTCTATTTGCAAGAACTAAAAATATGAGAAAATGAGCTGCAAAGGGTGTGTGTGCTATTCTTATACTGTTTAGCCACAAAGCAATGAAGAGACAAACAAAGCAAGGACAAAAATACAGCGCCCTACACCAGTCATGACTCACTGTCGACATGTTGCCAGATCTCGTGGGTTAACGTTTGGTTTGTTTTGGGGGGAAAATCACCAAAATCTCAAGCTTTGGCGTGGGCACTCTGGTTTGAGATCACTTCATGACCTATATCAGATGCAAGCAATTCTTGATTTACTTCAAAGAAAAATGTTGAAATAGGCACAGGATAACACAATCTATCGACGGTAACTTGGCGAGGTCAAGTCAAGTGAAGTGTGCGTCGAGGTATGCGGTGCCATCGATAAACCCTCAACGGACGCCGGTTGCGGCAACGGCAAAACGTTGAACGCAACTTAAGCTCAAAACTTCCAAATCCTGCCCGTCGATACCTCACCGCCGTCTCCCGGCCCGCGTGAGAAGATTATAACGAACAACCACTTCGCTTTCCGCCACCAGCGCTAAACGAAGCGACACAACGCGACGCCTTGTACTGACGCGCGCGGTTTCATTTTTAGAAAGGTACTTTGGCCTACAGCGTTCCTCGCAGCGGTAATGAATCGAATGTCAACGCCGAGCCATCCCAGTCATCTCATCCAATCCCGGCCGCGGAGCCGCCGTCTAAGCGCTCATCGCGGATGCAAATGCTACGAAATTGGAGCGAGGAAGCAAGTGTAACGATGCCATTTTTGTAATGATTTCACTTTTCCCCTGTGAAACATTTAGACATAAAAGGCTAAAGTTTCCAGGGCTTATTAAATGGGTTTTTGGAAACCAAGATTGGTCAATTACAGGGAGCAAATAACTTGGGGTAAATTGTGGTTTGAGAGGCATTGCGTGTTAATCTAAAAAAAAAAAAAAAAAAAGCGGGAAGCAGAATGGATCCTGTAGCCGTGGCGATGCAGCGCTGTGAGGAAACGCTAAAGTGAATGGATCTCGCTGTCACAACACTGACCCGCGCCGCAACCATTTTAAGCTCTTATTACAGTAAGTGGCCGGACCCACTGAAATCCTATCTCGCTATTAATACCATCGTGCCTTTTGGCATCAGAGGAGTTTGAATTCCATGCATCTGTAACCACACAAAAGAGTTCCCACACATAGGCGGGAGATGCGAGTGCGGGCAGTTTTGCTGTGATGCGATTAATAACCGCGTCCTCGCAGTGAAGAGGCCCATTAACGAGAGTTTGCTAGGCTGTTTCCGTTCGCCTGGCATAGTTTGGGGAAAGGCGGCAGGAACGGTGGCAACAGCTCCCGGGCGCTAGCCAGACACCTAATTAACCAACCACGGGAGTTTTAATTCACAACTCTTAACACAACTTTTAAGCTATACCTCCCTAGTGACTACTTTCGCCCAAGCACCCCCAAGTCTACACAGAGATATTCATACATCTATATACACACACACACATAACACTGCCAGTGCACTAGTGCACTGCACAAAAAGTATCAACAACTAATAGTTGTTATTCATAAATACATGTTTTTTTTTTCCCAAGTAACAACTTAATGAACTGCGAGCATCTCTTCAATCACACACTTTGATTCATCAAACTGAATATGCAAGAGCAAATTCAGAAAATGCTTTTGCTTTATCCATAATTGTATTATTTATTTCTACTCTCATTGAGTAGTGGCAGCACACAGAACATTAATGAGCTAAATAACAATAGATATGGCAATGGAGATATAAAAAGGAAACTTATTAGACTTCCCATTCCCATAGTTCTCTAAAAATACCAAGCAACAGATCGGAGATCATGGCAGGGTAATTATTGTTTATAAAAGGGAGTTGAGAATCTGGTGAGCACCAGGAGTCACTGATTAGATGACCTCCCTTGATGAAGAAAGTTCCAGCACGTAATGAGAAGCAACTCTAGGCCTCGCGGAGAGTCACAATGCCCCACAGAGCACAGCTCGCCGGTATTGACCAAGTTGACCTCTGACCTAATAACATCCCTTAATAACTCGAAAGCACTCATTTGAAAACAGTTTTCAGCCGCTTGCTTGCATTGACAAAAAAAAAAAAAAGCATCCTCTGCTTTTCCCACCCAGCGATAACACAGCCTTCTGGGATGAAACTAGCCAACGTTAAGTGTATATTAAAATATTACATGAACAAAAAAAAAAGCTAATATATCTAAGCTAAGCTAAGCTAATACATTGATGCATGGCCCCCGGCTGGACCACGCAGCCACCACACAACATCGTATCTGGGCCTGATTTACTTTGTCTTCCAGGACATGGTCCCCACCGTCTACTGCCTGGCTCCCCTCTCCCCTGGGCTCCATTCTGCAGCCCACAAGCCAGATAAATATTGATGGAGGATGCCTTCTATAGCGCTCACTTGCAAGAAATAAGAGAGGAAAAGGAAGGGCAAAAAGAAAAAAAAAAAAAAAAGAGGGAGGTCTGAAGAGAATGAGGCGATGCCAGAGATGGAAAGCACAAAAGGGCAAGAAGGGATAGAAGAATGGTAGGAATATTGAATGGAGAGATATACATTACAATGACACAGAATTTTTGAAAGGCAGAGAGGAGGCTGAAATTCAACATTCCGACGTGTGTGCATGTTCAGGTGTTTCCCCTGAACCGCAGTGCGAGGGCCGAGCTGTGTGAGCTCAGCGTGAGCACACGGTGTCCGTTAATCACGTTAACCTCGCGGCGTGTTCCCTATCAGAGCCCACCGTGGAACACGTCTTAAACAACGCCAAGGCAGGCCGCTGTTCGAGGCCCTGAACGTACCAGCATTGTGTCTATCTCCCAGGACTGCTTATGATTGATACATACTGTTTTAAATCTGCTTAGTTCCCTCTGACAGAATCTAATAAAGACAGGTCAGACACTTTCTCATATTCCACCATTTTTTTCCCGGCTAATTCGCTGACACTTTTGTAATAGGATTTGCCCGTGACTGCTGTTAATTGTATTGGTGCACACACCAAGCGCTTTAATCCCCCTGCTTATCACACACACTGCTCCCCTGTGATCCCTCCACATCCTCCTCCAACGCCTCTTCCTCCTCCTCCTCAGCCAATTCCCTTTTTCATGTCTTCATCCTTTACTCGTGTCATCAATCCTTTCTATCAAATTGAGCGGCCCTTCACAGAAGGAACTTGGTGATGCAATGGACTGGAGATATTTGCTCATTGGCTCCAAAGGTGAAAAGGTGAAATGTTACATCAAATGCACGCACGGATGCGTTTTGATCATCTTTAGTGATCGGACTCACGTTTCATACGAAAGACCGAAGCCTGGTCTGGGAATCAGCATCTGCCTTATTTAAAACCATGAAAGTATATTTTATCCTTGGCAAGAACGAAGAGGAGGAACAAAACAAAAATAATGATCCCTTGATTGTTGAATTGATAATTAAGTGTTTTTTAAGGCAACATGTTAATGCTTGAAGTAATTAATGGATCAAATTGTGAATCAAGCTATTCCACTCGGTAAAGTAAAAGTTATCTTTCTCTCTTTCTCACATTCATTCTTTGTAAATAATTGGAATACTTTCTGGCATTTTTATTCTTTCTGGCCCGCACTTAAAACAATAGCTCATTTGATCCTTAGAAACCATCAAGACATAATGTGTTGAAGTAAGATAAAGAGATGTGATTTTTATTGTCTAATTAATCCTGCCCATGGCCCAAGGTTATTTAATTTGTGAAAGATCATTAAAAACCCAGCATCCAGCAAATAGCATCGACGGTCTTAATTGACTCCAATTCGGGAGTGAGGTGTCGTAAAAAGAGCTCGCAATATCAGGCAACTCAGACAGGGGAAGACGCTCCCGAAATTAGGCAAATTCTAACAACGCGGGCCTTTTTAAGAAGTCTAATCGCCTCGGCAACAGTGGTAATAATTTACACACGGTGCCCACATGACATCCCACAAACAGACAAACAAAGCATTAATTTGTCAGAAGGAATTGATGTCTATTGAGGTGACGCGCAGGGCAAATAAACTTTTATTACTTAGGGAACGGGGTGTGATCATTACAGTATGTCAGAATTACTTTTTTTTACAAGGGCAGATGGAAAAGGAGTGGGTGTATTGATTTCTGGTGATCAAACTTGTAATTTTCTTTGAGACATTTGCGAGTTTGGCGTATGCTACCAATACACCAAACCCGCAAATGTATTTTGGAGTAAATTAGATTCAGATTAGATTTGATCACCAGAAATGATTAATAAAGAGAATACAATGATTGTCGTCCCAAAAAAAATGTTCAATAAATATTCGTTTGGTTGCGTTTATTACAAACCGTTTTTCAGACAAATGCGAAACGAAGATGTGCACATCGCTCAAATCAAACTTCTTCAGCGAGAATGCGACGTGATATCTCCAACCGACAAACTGACCAAAACACAGCAGTATTTATTGTCATAAAACAGTTTCGTCTTGCCTTACCTATGAAACGAAACCTTTAAAAAAAAAACACACAAAAAAACAGCGCCATAATCTCGGCATCCGTCTTGGTCTCGGAGCCGAGGCGTCACAGAATCTGTTATCTTAAAGATCCATCCGTCATTGAATTCATTAGGCTGCTTCCCACGACCGACCTGCGATCGATAAATGCCGGGAGCTGGCCGGCCGACGTTATAGATATCGCCTCGATAATTTTGAATATTAAGCTCAATTTTATCTGCAAATGCCACCCGACCCACCATACCGCCAGACCATCTATATTCCTTAGGCATCCCTCTGACAAGATTCATGTTTTCTAATAAAAACCTCCGTCCCTAGACCTGGCCTGGCCTGCTGCCTGAGAAGAATATCCTTCGAGGAAGTGTTTATTGAACCTGGAGAGGAATGGCACCGTGCCACCGCCCGCAGAACATAACAAAACACTATACACAGTAATCAAAAGAAACGGAGAGAAATGCTGAACCCCACTCCATCCTCCTCAGCAGAGTAACTAGATTCAGAGGGGCGGAAAATCCCCCCGCCAAACTTTGAGCAGCTTTGCTTACTCCCCTGTGTCTGTTTCCTTCAGAACTCAAAGGGCCAGCGGCCGCGTGTCTGACCGGCATATTAAAAAAGCCTCATTTAATGTGAGCATTACTTCAGGGAATAATACATTCGCTTTATAATGAAGCAAAGCTGCCGACAATGGGATGTTTCTTAAGTCGTGACATTATTTTTTTTCCCTGCATCCCGTTCTCCCTCCTGCCTTGTCTCTCTCTCTCTCTCTCTCTCTCTCTCTCTCTCTCTCTCTCTCTCTCTCTCTCTCTCTCTCTCTCTCTCTCTCTCTCTCTCTCTCTCTCTCTCTCTCTCTCTCTCTCTCTCTGTCTCTCTCTCTCCCTCTCAGTCTCTCTCTCTGTCTCTCTCTCTCAGTCTCTCTCTCTCGCTGTCCTTGCACTATTACTTAACCAGGCGGAATCCTATTTTGTCTGTGAGCATTGCGCACATACTGATCTCAGTGTGGCATGAGCTGCATTCCTAGGGCTTCCCTAAGCTTTGCCCCACCCCACTAAAAAAAAAAAAAAAGAGGAAAAAGAGGGGAAACTAATACATCTAAAAATGCCTGTTCTTCTCACTGCGTGCTGGGGATTAGGCCCTCGACAGGAGCCACGGTTTGACATGGGGAGAGGATAATACCACGGATATGGAACCCTGCTTCGGCTCCATCCCCAACAGCTGTGTAGGGCACCAAACTAAAAAGACCACGAGAACCATACCGACGCTTTAGGCGTGAGCCCTGCTCTGACACCAAACAGCAAGTACCAAACAGAGTCTGGCTGAGGGTCGACACAAACACGTTGGCATTTCGTTTGCAGCGAGTGTGTAGTGTTACTGATACTGATGTTATAGAACACTGTGTTTTTGGTTATCCTGGAAATTACGTATTACTTATTATAATTATCATCACTGTGATTCTCACTGTGAGTCTTCCAGCTCTCATACTTGTCTGGTTTAACATATGTCTTTTTTTTTCAGTGTGGCGTTGGATAAAAGTCAGCCCTTGTCTTACAGTGTCTACAAGTTTCTAGTTCTGCTCTGCCCACACAGCACCTGTAGCAAACTCGGCCATCCACCTCCACAGGGAATCCTTTTACTCTGTAACAATGTCCTCGAGAGGTTTTTTTTTGTTTGTTTCTTCTGTGTTATATGGCGAGCACTGGGACCAGCCAAAGTGTTTGAACTCAATATAATGTTGATACGCTACAGGGCTATTGAGACAAACACCCACATGTCCATTGTCTTTGCGTGTAACCGCTGTACATCATGCATACAGCATACATACAGCAATAACTGACGTTTTTTGTCTTTTAGTCAATTAGGTGACATGTGCATGTACAACCGACAACAGATGTTGACTGCCTGTAGCTGAACCGTCACGGAATCCAGATGTGTAGCGAGCAGCAGCAACAGTGTGAGCACACAGCCGAGACACGGCTCAGACACCGGTGTGCGGATCCAATCCTGACACGATAAACAAACCGACGCGCCGACAAACCGACGCGCTTCCCTTGTTTGACTCCATCAATTAAACCGCATTTGAAAGGTTTGAAAAAATCAAACACTTCCGACGGTTTTAAACAGAGCGCAAGCCACCCAGCCTATTGTGGCCAGGCAAACGACTCCCGGAAGACACAAGCTTCCGCGCATACAGTATGTGCCTCGCTGCAAATTGCACTAACGTGGCGGCTTTTTTGTTTTTTGGTTGTTGTTTTTTTGGACCGACCCACGGTTTAATCACGGCGCCCGCGGAACGCCGGCCGCGAGACATTTCTCATCGTTATACACACACACAATTGGGCTTAAAGTAACCCGGCCTCCCGTTGAGTTTGTGCCGAGCCGTGTCGGTTAGTCTTGCGTATCAAACAACGCCGCGGCGCAGCCTGCAGGGCTGTGTCTTGCGTGCGGTCGGATCATGTGGGTTGGCTTCTGCATGCCTGCGAGGGCTAATCGTACCCGCGCTCCGGCACCGGATACAATGGATGTGGGTGGCGTTGGACGGCCAATCGCTGGTGGCTTCACATCTTTGCACACGGTGTTACATGGAACATCGGAAAAGCATTGTTCACTCGATTTAGCATCTGAAAACTTTGATTTGAACTCCATGAAGGTTAAATGCACATGGAGGGGAAAAGAAAAAGTGGCAGGATGAGTTTAAAAAGGAGATTTCGATGTTCGGTTTTTCCATGGAAAACTTTTTTTTCGGACAGAAATGCCAACGCTTGCACATCGCTTGAGGAGTCTTAAGGGTCTGGGTTCGGCTGGGTTGAGGCCGCGGCACGGCTCTGGGACGTGTCGGCTCACCTTCTCTACTCTTGACATGTCACACGTTAGTTATCCGGGGTCTCTCTCTCTCTTCGTTTCGGTTTTATCGGAACGGAAATCCTCCGGCTCAGAGCGATTCTGATCAAAATGTTGGGGTTTGTCACACATGAATAAACAGCGCTAATACCTTCTCCACCACTTTGTCAGCACATTTGCGGTATAAACCCCTCAGTTGAGCAAACTAACTCCCATATGGGCAAACACCCCCGCATAGTCATAACCATGGACGGTACTCATATGGACACACTTATTTTTCAATATTATTATTCATGTTTTATTTTTCTATGTATTTATTTATTTAGTGCCAACCAGCACCTCCAGCAATAGGTATGGAACACACTCTCTCTGAGCCCCGGCCAAGTAGCTCCTAAGCAGGCATGTGGGAGTTCAGCACAGTTGGAGAGCCGGTGCTGATGCTGAGCCCACATACCAATGTGTTTACATAGCGATACGGCCTCAGTGGGGAATACATTATGCTTCAAGCTCAGGGAAAATAACATATATATATATATATATATATATATATATATAGAGAGAGAGAGAGAGAGAGAGAGAGAGAGAGATGGAGAGCGGACGGGAGACAGCGGGCGCCGGAGAGACACACAGAGATGCTCTACATGACAGGTGTGCGGCCACTTCACACCGCACTGTGCTCGGGTGGACGGGCGTTTCCCGCTGATTATCCTTGTGGAAATCTGCACAAGGGCAGTTTTGGGGCGCAGCCTCAAACAGAGGAAGAAGCAGTAAAAGCGGGGCTATAAAAAGAACACACGGTGTCACGGAGCACGCTCGGGCTGCTGCATGTGTTTCCTTCCGCCGACAAGGAAAAAGAAAAAAACACAACGGGGGGAAAGTTGACTTTACAAGTCGGCTCGCTTCCTTCAGGTAGTAGCACGGGGAGGTGGAGGCGGCGTGAACAAAGTGAAGGTGAAGCAACAGCACGCGCCCTTCGCCGACATCCAGCAGCAGCCACCACCACCACCACCACCATCCCCCACCCCGCCTCTCCCCCGTGTCCACGTAGGCCGCCACTCATGCTGCCCGTCGCTAACGCTAACGCGCGGATGCTGCTAACCCGTGTGCGGTGGCGGCCGCTGTTAACCCGCGCGCGTGTTAGCATCACATCGGAAAGGCGGGCGAGCTTTAAACACAACGAGGTGCGGGGCCTTCGCGCCTCGGCTTGGCGCCACTTACCGACTTCAATGTGTCGCAAGCGCCAGAGCGTTGACTCTACAAAGTAAGCAAGTTTCCGACTTAAGAGGCACCTGATCCAGACAGAGACGGAGACGGAGCGCGGCAACAGAAAAGCAGTGGTGGAGGCGGGGAGAGGTGACAGGCCTGTGAGGAACACCTTCTGTAGTGTCGAAAGATGGGCTGATGCTGATGATGAAAGAAGGTGGGGGGGGGGGGGAGGGGAGAAGAGTGTGGGGGAGCAGGGTACAGAGAGAGAGAGAGAGAGAGAGAGAGAGAGAGAGAGAGAGAGAGAGAGAGAGAGAGAGAGAGAGCAGGAGAGAGTGTGTAAGCGAGCTGATGTCACATCTGAGGAAGAGGAGAGGCTTTCAAGTCCTGAACATCCCGTCGCCTCGCTATGCCATACAGTCTTTTTGAGTGAATATTGAGGCTGCGCGCGCATGCGTGTGTGTGTGTGTGTGTGTGTGTCTGTGTGCCTGCGTGCGTGTGTACGAGTGTGTGTGTGCGCGTTTGAGTCAAGCAAAAATCCTTCTTGCTCCCGGTAAGGCGGGACAGATAAGACAGGATAGCGTGCAAAGGGGGCGAGCGAAAACATCAACAATGGGACTGGTGGTGCACAGGACATTATTTATGCACTGAGGTCTTAATCACCAAAGCTCCAGATAAAACGAGGGGGAGAGTAATGATTCGCAGTAATAAAAACCTAAGACCACTACCACTGAAGTTGGCCTGCAAAAAAAAAAAAAAAAAAAGACTAAAATCGATGCCCTGGCCTAGGCTTGCATAGAAAATTGCTGTAAAACAATCAATCGCTCGAAGGTTCAGTGGATCTAGCCGGGTGGCTTAGCCCGGAGAAGATGAGCCAGATGCCTGGATGTAGGCACATGGGAGACCGGCCGAGGACAAAGCCCTGTCAATAGCACTTTGTTTTCCATCAACTTTGTTCCTTAATCACCCCTGCCTTAATGTGCCCTTTCCTGGCCGACAGGTCTCCTCCAACTCCAATATATCCGCCGTGAGCCGGCGCTAAACAAACATCTACCTGCCTCTTGCTCCCCGGCTCTCTCTCCGAGCCCATGCCTCATCCATCTAAGCCAATAGCTATGGTCTTCATTAAAGATTGTGTGAGGAAAGGTTTTAGGGAGAGTTGGTCTTTATTGATGGCGTCCCCCCCCCCCCCATTGTCTTTATTTTTTCTCCATCCCCGGTGAAAGAAGAAAAAAAAAAAAGGAAAAAGAAAAGAAAAAAAATCCCTTCACACAGTAATTACCTTCTCTCCACTCCTTCATGGTCAAGTCACCACCGGTTTGAGTCCTTGTAAAGGCAATTAGCCGGGCTGAAAAAGAAACCATTTCTCTCCCAAGGTTCCACTTTAGCAAATAAAAAGCAGCGTGGGGAACAAAGGCACTCCTATTGAAATGCACAGATGAAGATGATGAAAGCATCTTGGGGAGCGGCGAGGAGGACCTCAGGGAGAACAGGCCCGCCTTTTCTTTTTTTTTTTTTTTTGCGTCAACTGGGAGCAGAATGGCTGGCCTCCTTCAGGAGCTCCAATCAACCCTCGGAAGCCTCCCGCCGTCACGTTCCCCTCCGCGGTGATTATTTGGAACATGCACGACTTGGCAAGTGCCACCATTTAGATCTGGGCTCGGTATTCCATGTCATCTAACCCCCCCCCCCCAAACACACACACACACACACACACACACCCCCACACGCACACACTCCCACCAAGAAATTCAGAAAAACATCACTTGGTACAAAGGAGGAGGCTCGAATGATAACTTTCCACACATCCTGGCATATTTCTTCCATTTCGTACCTCTGCTGTTATTTTCTGCCGGATTTGTGCATGGTCGAGGAGGATATTTAATACAATTTAAACTTAGCTTCGCCAGGGGGCTCCATTCTGCAACGTGCTGTATCAAAGTCACGTTTTTTTGAAGTGGAAGAAGGGAGTATAACTTTTCAAATAAATTAACTCTGCCAATGAACTGCACACTCGCACTGCAAACCCCTGAACTTTGTTCTTTGCACACTTTGCACTTTATCCCTTTAAAACCACTGGTCCTCCCACTGTCATCTATTCTCATCCATTACAGTATGGATTTTTATTTGCATCACTTTATGCATCATTCACTTTTTAACATTTTCATCCGGCTGTCTTATTCTGTTGCATCTACTAATGTACCCTGCTGCTGCAAAGTGAATTTCCCTGGTGGGGCGAAGATTAACTCAACTGAACAACTGCAGTGCATTGCACCGTCGGAAAACCCAAAAAGGTCACATTTTGAATTTCAACCAATTACATAAAAACAAAAAAGCTGCCTCTGCATCCCATGCACTTTTTCTGCACTGTGCAGCAGTATGGATGTGCCGGCGCGATGCGAATGGAGATACACAGTAATTGCCAGATCCAGGATCACAGGCTCACGGGCTCACGGTCTCACGCGGCACTCAGGGCTTGTTCTCTCCCCTGATCTGATGAAGACGTTGTGCTTTATTGAAAGGCAATGTGTTAATCCATTGTTTTTTTTTTTTTTTGTAAAAGCCTTGGCTCTGTGCTTTAAGAGCACGGTGTTGTAACGTGATGCCTGGCGCTGCCCTAGAGGGACCGCTATAAGTTCAATTACGTTGGTGTGGGGCGCGGCGCTTTGGGCTACCAGTTGAACCGGCAGCACGTCTTCCCTGAAATCGAGCAGAACTCGGGCTGTTCAGACTCATGTTTCACTGCGTGGTTTGCTTGATTAATTGTTTGTGTGCGTCTGTGTGCAACTGTGCATATTTGTACGTGTCTTGTGTGTGTGTGTGTGTGTGTGTGTGTGTGTACATGTTTGTGTTTGTTTGTGTGTGTGTGTGTGTGTGTGTGTGTGTGTGTGTGTGTGTGTGTGCGTGTGTGTGTGTGTGTGCGTGTGTGTGTGTCTGTGTGTGTGTGTGTATATGCGTGCGCACGCGCGTGTGTGTGTGTATGCGTGCGCGTGTGTATGTGTGTGTGTATGTACGTGTGTGTTACAGAGGGGGGCGTATGTGTGTGAATAAAATAACCGAACGAAGGCAACAACAGCATCACAGCAAACCAATAACATCACCGTCTAACCATAAAGCCTTGTACAGTAAAAAAAAAAAAAAAAAAAAAAAAAAAACGTTGGCGTACAGTAAAAACCCCACGAGGATGAAACAACTCCACGCACGGCGCGCTCACATGCTGCACTGCGTGCGCAAGGGCCGCATCTGCATCACGGCGAGGGCGGCGGCGTCTAATGACCCCGCGCCGCACTGACGTGGTGGTCGTGGCTTGATAAGTGTAAATAAACCTTGACACGCGTCACCGCGGGGGGCTTGGGGGAACGGAGGCTGAGGCGCGCACGCGCGGGAAGAGCGGCGCAGCGGCGCAGCGGCGCGGCGGTGTACAGACACTTCTATTTATGGAGGCACCGAGCAGAATGACAGACATGTGCTCTGCACGGCAGCGTCTCCCCACACACGGGCGAGATGCACAATAACACAAATACAAACACGTGCACGCGCGCGCAC
>JAXIVH010000743.1:0-47796 GCA_036785325.1 Urophycis tenuis
GACAGAGACAGACCGTGAGAGATGGAGAGAGAGAGAGAGAAACCCCCACCTCCAGCCTGGGCATCTTGCCGGGCTTGTCGGCGTATCTCCAGGTGATCTTGGCCGCCTGTCCGTCCCGCGGTGGCAGGGCGTCCGCGATGATGATCTTGTCCTGAGGGGGGATCATGCCGCAGTCCCTGGCCACCGAGATGGCCGTCAACATGTTGTCTCCTGCAGGGACACAAGGAACCACATCAGGGAGGACCAGTTAGACCCCTTTTTTGGAACGACAGCACTAATGGACTACATTAAATAGAGATAAAGGAGAACAAATGTTAAGGGTTCCTATTGTATAGCCAGGCATTATGTTGATCTGTCACTACCAGCCATTTGTACCAGTTGTCCATCATCTGTTACAAATCAGCGCATTGATTGTGAACAGAAAACCCTCCTCTGTATTAAAGCAAAACATGTGCGTCTCAACACAAGGCAGAGTGAAACGCACGGGTTGTACTTTGTGCTGGAGTGACTCAGCCCCTCGGCAGACCCACATGGAGCGCCACGTGGGCACACTCTCCAGCACAATAACCTTGGCAGTCTGTTCCCAAGTCAGACCCAGCCGGGCCGTATCAGTATCGGCCTGGGAGACTCCTCGGCCCCCCCCCAGGGGGGATAGATGGTGGATCAGTACCAGACTCAGGGAAAACGACACTGGACTCCATTATCCCAGAGTCCTTAGTCACGCCACTCTGACACAAAACCCGCGTCTGCGTGTGTGTGTGTGTGTGTGTGTGTGTGTGTGTGTGTGTGTGTGTGTGTGTGTGTCTGCGCGTGCATGCGTATGGGATAGGTGTATCAAGGCTGTGCCTGTTGGCTGTTAATTGAGACAAGGAGTCAGGCTCTTTAGCTGATTTGCACTTTGTGTTCATGCAAGCAAGCGTGGAACAGCCCATGACACGGAGACGCACTCGCATCCAAGAATGACAAGCTAGCCAAACAAAACAAGAGCAGAGGACAAACGCAGTGGTCTGCGTTTGAATGTGTGTGTGTGTGTGTGTGTGTGTGTGTGTGTGCGTGTGTGTGTGTGGTGCTGATGTGTGTGTGGACTCGGAGACGTTTCACTGTGATCACTGATTCCAGTAGGACTCTGCTGCCGTCCAACAGAAATGATCGCATACAATAGTATAATATAACCATAGCATGCAAGACACATTGTTCTGGGATTCATCCTGTGTGTGTGTGTGTGTGTGTGTGCGCGCGCGCGTGTACCTACCCGTTACCATGACGGTGCGAATGTTGGCTCTGTGGAGATCCTGCAGCACCCCGGGGCTCTCCGCCTTTAGCTTGTTCTGCATGATGATCAGGCCCAGGAACTCCATGTTGGCCTCGATGTGGTCGCTGCAGCACACACACACACACACACACACACACACACACACACACACACACACACACCACAGTCAGAGTCTGCACACGCTCCCAAAGGTCTCCAGATGTTGTTCTGCTGGGATCACGATCGCGGTACAGCCAGACCCACGGGCTGAGAAAGGACTCCTCAGTGAGGAACCCTGAATGGATGTAAAGAGAGACGGCGCCATGGGGGGGGGGTGAAGCACGCCGGCGTTTACCGGTTGACGTTCTGCACGCGGTGCCAGGTGAGTTTGGACTCCAGGCGGCGGTGGGCCAGGGCGATGACCCGGAAGCCCTTCTTGGTGTACTCCTCCAGAACCTCAGCAAAGTCCTCCGGCACTAAGAGGTGGAGAGAGAGAGAGAGAGAGAGTGAGAGCAATAGAGAGAGAGAAAGAGAGAGAGAGAGAGAGAGAGAGAGAGAGAGAGCGATGGGTGAGCCACGTCAAAATGGGTCGAAAGAGAGAGGAGAAAGAGAGAGAGAGCTCGTTAGCATGGAGTCAGCGCATCGAGACTCGTTGACGACGTCGGCCCATTCATTCATTCATTCACATTCATGCATTCACAAATACCCCGCTGCGCACCACAACCTGGCATCCAAGCCCTTCCAGCGTACCCCTCAGCTACAGCAGCAACATCACCGCTGAAGACAGCAGTAACACACACACACACCTTTACAACAGGATAGTTGCTTTCGATGGCCAGCAACGAGAACAGGCAGGACGTGGAGGCCGGCCCTGAAGCCAGGCAGCAGGACGCCTTAGGGTGCTGATAGACTTGCTTTAGACCCAGCGTAAGCGTACGCAACCTGCTGTGTTCCTGTGTGCAGACTTGCTGCATCATTACGCGGTCAAAGCGCATGAAAGTGGAGGTCTCCACTTGGGGACACTTACTGACCACTTACCGTCTCCACAGTAATATCAGACCCGGAAATCGTACAACAGCACGGTGTATTGCGTGCTCGTGTAAATAAACAACAAACACAACCGGCGCGATCTGTCGCCAGCTGGTCTGACATGCATGCTTATCGCTATGCACATAAAGACTGTGATCACACAGTTGTGGGGAAATTGCAGTCTAGGTCTGGCAGTCTCTCCTCGAAACTTTCCGCCCCGCTAATAACAACTTCCCCCGACTCGGACTTCAAGGTCACTGTGTCGGGAAGCAAGTTGGCGTTCAGGGTTCAGGGTCTTGCTCAAGGACACTTCGACGTGCAGACAGTTTTTGGAAGTGGGGATCAAGGGGATCGAACCGCCGACCCTACGGTTAGTGGACGACCCGCTCTGTCCACCCGCTCTACCCACTGAGCTACTGCTGCCCCGTTTAGTCGCCCCCCCCCCCCCAAGTTTCTTGTCAGTATTGCAGTATTGCATCTTGCGGATGTGTTCCCTTGCGACGATGCACCGACGCACGCAAACGGTCGCTGAATACGCATGGCGGCCATGTATGCGGCAGTACACGTACGCGTTGCGTCTGCGGCGAGTGAATCCCGAGCCCCCTTACCAGACTCCTTCTTGCACAGGCTGGCCACCACCTCTGGCGCCCCCTTCAGGTAGGCGTCCATGCGCTTCTCCCCCAGACGCCGTGCCACCACGCTCATCCTCTGCAGCGCCGACGAGAAGGGAAACTGCCGCACGATGCCGATCTCGTAGGCCGACTGTGGGAGTCCCGAGATAAGCGAGTAAAAGTAAAAAAGTCGAGGTTACGGGTGAAGTGGATAACTACAGAGAGATATTGATCCTCCGTGGGGGAGATCAATACAAGTTTTTATCTTATGTATCTTATCTCTTAGATATACTGGCATTGTATATAGATATGAAGTGAAACTTTGTGTGATGCTCATGTTTGTGGATTTGAAGATCAAATTTGTCAATATATTCGCTTTAACAATTTCCTTTTGCTGTTCTGTTGGTTAGGCAGTCCGACAAAAGTGTTTTGCTATATGCTACTATATAACTGATAACTGACTATGCTTTCCGTTTTCAGATGTCAACTCTATTTTTACAATTAGATGGATATTTCACCATCACATGAATTACTATTCCACAAAATACGATTCCATGTACGGTATCACCCATGGCCACATGGTAAACAGTCCACATCAAAATGGAACATGGGCGTTGTTCAGCAGCACCGAGTGAGCTGTGGTTGCGGTCGGAGCAGCGGGAATGGGGAAGCTCTGTCGGGTTCAGGCAGAAGTGGAACACTCACCGACAGCTCCTGGAACGACAAGCAGAGCACAGCGCATGAGAGAGAGAGAGAGAGAGAGAGAGAGAGAGAGAGAGAGAGTGCACATCCTACTTTCCTCTCGTTGCGCTGGTGGTGCAATCGCCACGCAATCACTGAATGCTTTGGTGCACGTTCTAGAGTCGCAACAGTGCTGAAGACAGTGACGGCATAAGGAACTCAACATTTCAACACGGATAACACCACATTTGAGTTTTTGGTATTAACCACAAATTTTCCCTTACGATTACAATTTAGCAATTTGCCGGATGCTTTCATCCAAATTGACTGACTGGCGAGTTTCAGACAGGGGCTCAGACTCCCATCAGAATAAGTGCAGGGTGTTTGACGTGTCGGGTCGCCGCCCTGATGGGATCTCGTGCAGAAGCAGCCCGAGCAGCAGCGGGGGGCGGCGGGGGGGGGGGGGGGGGGGGGGGGCTGTGGACACCCACCAGGTCCAGCTCCGAGGAGGCCGCCGGCTCCGAGGGCAGCAGCTCCTTGGGCGGGCGCACCACGGTGGGCATGATGCGCTCGTGGAGGGCAGTCTCCTCCTCCGTCGCCTCCTCCAGGGTCTGCACAGGACAGATAGACGAGCTCAGAGCCGAGCGGACCCAGAGGTAACGCCACGCCAGAGCCGGGGCAAAACCGCCGGGCGGCCGGAGTACACGGTGTCCGAGAGAGCGATTGACCCGAATAAAAAAAAAAAAGACACCGACGTGGTCCAGCGGTTACCCCGTGTGGCCGTCTCCAGCGCTTCTGGTCTTGAAAAACGTCAAACCGCACACTGGAGGAACTGTCATTCGTCAATGTGTGACATGGAAAAATGGCATCGTGACCTTTCCGACAGCAGGTCATGGCGCCGTGCTATAAATAGACGCGTGTCACAACCCCGTTCTGTACAATTACGCTGATGCTATGCAAATGGTACGACTTCGCTATTGCATGGGCCAAGCGGCGGTAAGCATACGCTTTCGTAAAACACTGAGCTTACAGTCAGTCGGTGAGCTAACATTAGCTAATTATAGTGTGCTCCCTTCCAGTAAGCTGCAGCCTGGTAGTCGGTGTGGAGCGATGGAGCGATCGCACAGAGCAGTGTCCCAGACCGAGACGTGGACCACCCACCCAGCCGATGGCCTCCAGCATCTTCAGATCCAGGGGGTCTCCGGACAGCTCGCCGTCTATCTTGGTGAGGGAGTGGCATGTGGCCATGCAGGCCACAAACTGGGACTTCACCAGGCTCTCCTTGTAGGCGCGCTCCTCCGACAGCTGGAAACTGGAGGGGGGGAGGGAGAGGGAGAGGGAGAGGGAGAGGGAGAGGGAGAGGGAGACGGAGAGAGGGAGAGAGAGAGGGAGAGAGGGAGAGAGAGAGAGCGAGAACATGTGGTGAGGATGGGGACAGAGAGGACAGAGGATAGCTAGTTTTGGGGGGGGGGATGATTTGGTTGATTCATAATTTTAAAAAAAAGAAAACATACTAACAAAACCTTATTATTATGATTATTTGTCATTTACTGTGTGCAAATGTAAACACCGGATATCCATACATGCTTTACATATACGTTCCCCGTTCTACATTACCCCTTCAAATGTCGCACTTTGAAGCTAACAGGGAACAGGAGAGCCAGTTCATTTTACACACATTCTGAGACACACACGCACACGCGCCTACCTGCCGCTCTCCACCCTCTGGATCCCCCACATGTCCAGTCCATCCTCCGTCAGGGTCCCGGTCTGGACAAACCCAACAGAACATGTAATCAACGGGGGTGGGGGGGGGGGGGGGGGGTCTCGGTATATAACCACAGCCCATACCGTGTGTGTGTACGTGTATGTGTGTGTTAGAGGACAGTCGGGTTCGGACAAATATTTTGAAATTATGCTCAGGTTCGGGTCGGGCTCGGTCACATCTGCGCAATTTGAAATTTACCCAATTTGCGCAATTTTGAAATACCCGCGCGCATGTTGCGCTCCTCTGTTTGTTGACATTTCCAAATGCTTTGCATTTGCTTAGTAAATTTTCAACTTCAACTTTCTCTTTATTTGTCATTGCACAAGAAACACAGAGTGATTTTTGGCACCGAAATATCGTTGCTATAGGCTTCCGGGAGACACAGAGATAAATAATATTTAAAAAGATCTATTAAAATACAGAAATAAAAATATAACTATGATCAATATAATAATTAAGTGCAAAAGAACTGAATAATAATAATAAGATAATACTAAAAAATGTCAGTGTAAATGTGACATTAGGGCAGCCGTGGCCTACTGGTTAGGGCTTCGGATTTGTAACCAGAGGGTGGCCGGTTCGAACCCCGACCAGTGCGAACGGCTGAAGTGCCCTTGAGCAAGGCACCTAACCCCTCACTGCTCCCCGAGCGCCGCTGTTGCAGGCAGCTCACTACATCGGGTTTAAGTGTGTGCTTCACCTCACTGTGTGCTTCACCAGCACTGTGTTCTGAGTGTTTCACTAATTCACGATTGGGTTAAATGCAGAAGACCAAATTTCCCTCACTGGATCAAATGAGTAATTCTTCTTCTTATTATTAGTATGAAAAAGACTCTAACCGTGTCGGGTTCGGACATAAAAAGGCTCGACGCCTGTCGGGTTCGGTTACCGTTCTGTCGGGACGCGGGCCGGGGCTCGGAGAGAAAAAAACTCCATCCCCGATTCCTACACTCTTGCATGCGTGTACGCATGCAGACACGCACCTTGTCGAAGCAGACCAGGTTGATCTGCCCGCAGATGTTGATCCTCTGGGGGCTGATGCAGAAGATGCCGATTCTCTTCAGGCGGCGCTGGGCGTACACGATGCCCGCCGTCATGGCGGCGGGCAGCGCGGGCGGCACGGTGATGGTGATGATGTCCAGCGACTCAAGGATGATCTCCTTGACGGGCACCTGGGGAACGCGACACACAGAGACGCGGGCGGCGGGTTTGTGAGCGAGGGCAAGCGTGGGAGAGCCACTGGCGTAGAGGTAGGTACGTAGAGGTAGATGTACAGTAAGTCCCTTTGAGTGAATTCGGATACAGAAGCAGGTGGGCACCGGGCATATTACTCCCGGGGACGACAGGCACACAGTGGACATTGGGGATCAAACCCTGAACCTTTCCTCGCTGCTACACTGCCCCCTCCCCCCCAACAAAAAAAACAATCCGCAAACCAAAATAAACTGGATTGCATGAAGTTTCACTCATTCGACAAACTAACATACCTCTCCCACCACCAACAACCCCCCCCCCCCCCCCCACCACCACCACCACCACACTCTGGTGTTCGCTTTCTAAAAGAAAGCCAAGACGTCTATTGACGTTGACATCAATTTTCAGAAGCCCATCATTCAAACCGCCTGTATTCACAGAGCAGCAGCAAAACGTACGCATCATCACAGAACGGAGACAAAGATGTGCGAGGAAAAACACATTACAACGTAATAACATCTCTGAGGAAGAGCTCCGCAGGACCCTCATGTGGAGGTGTTTCTTTGTTCAGCCGAAACAAAACCTGCAGGCAATCTCATTTAGGGTCAATAAAGGCGGTATGCCGGACGTTCCCTGAGCACACAAGACTAGAACTGGACCGACTAGAAAGGTGCTTCACTTCGCCGCTCGCCTCCACTTGCATGCATCATACCAGATTATAGCTTTAGGCCGATTCCCAGGGGTAGTCGTTTGGCAGGTCAAAACAGAAAAGCCACAATAACAAAACAGCGCAGGGGGCGTAAAAGACGTAACAGAGATAAACAAAGGAGAACACACGAGACACGCAATAACAACAGCTACACATCGCAGCACGCCGCGTGCGGGAAGGCATAAAGGCAGCGGGACTCAAGTCAGTCAAGTAATGAAGTCAGCGAGTGCAGTGCAGCGAGGCTTTTTCAACTGGTTCAGAAAGAGCTCGCAGAGCCGCGGCTCATTTTGTAATCCGAAATACCTCACATGCTCACCGAATGACGATAATATAACAAGAATGCCAATGGATATCCAGACTGCAACGTATTTCCTTCCTGAACTTCCAGAAGCGGACGTGCGACGTCTTACAAGGGCGGCTTTTGCGGCTCCGCTGAAGAGGGAGTGACGACCCGAGCCAGACACGGCAACACAAACGAAAAAGTTTTCCGGTCGTTTTGTCGATTTGACAACCTTGACCGCTCCGTTGCATTTAACTTGCTTTTAAATAGAAGGGCGTTTAGCAGACGCCTTTGTCCAAAGCGACTTACAAATCAGTGCATTTGTGGGGTTCGACATGTGGACAGTTGGGAGGTGGGGATAGAACCGCCGACCCTCCGGTGAGTGGACGACCCCGCTCTACCCACTGAGCTATGCCGCCCATAACGCTAAATCAAACAAAACATTGAAAAGTCTCATTCCCAGTCGGACACATTCAGTAACACTAGCATGTAACTGCACTTTGTGACGGGGTTGGTGACCCGCGCGGGAATCGAACCGCGAACCCCGGGCAGCTTCTGCAACGTCGGCTCCACTCGGGTCCGAGCGGCCTCACCTCGTTCATGACACTCAGGACGATGGAGTAGATGAAGCCGATGGCCGCCACCCCCACCAGGCACAGCAGGAAGAGATAGGCGTCGCGGTACAGCTTGAAGTCCGTGGGCTTGGGGTAGAGGATGGAGCGCACCAGCTGGCCCTTGGCCGTGCTGAACCCTGCGTCCGCGGCGGAGGGACACACACACACACACGCACACACACACACACACACAAACACACACACACACACCGCCATTGTTTACAACAATACGTAACACAGGCATCATGTGTGCATGTCGAGGATCATCACAGAGGGTCGTACTCTTCAATGTATGGCACACATGTGTATAAAGGTGTGCACGGTGGGGGGAATCAGTCGTTTCCGCAGTACAAATAACCATCGTAGGGTGCAGACCGTTAACGGATTTTATTAACCTAAAAAATGACTACATGTTTGTGTTAAAGGGATACACTCCGCACGTGGGGAAAGAAACAACGGGTATTGCAGTGTGTCAACTTGAAAGGACAATACAATGCCAAAGAACAAACGCGCACACGCACGCGCACACACACACACACATGCACGGACGCACGCACGGACGCACGCACGCAAACACACACACACACACACACACACACACACACACACACACACACACACACACACACACACACACACACACACACACACACACACGCACACGCACACACACGCACACACACGCACAAACTAACCTGTGCGGACCACCACTGCCCTGACGAGCTCGCCGGTGTAGAAGCGGGTCTGGATGACGTGCGTGCCGCAGAACAGCGTGTGTCTCTTGTGCTCCTCCGGGCTGAACACGCAGTCCCGCTCGCTGTCCCGGTCGCCCTGCACGGGGTTGGGCAGGTTGGTCTTGGTGACCGGGACACTCTCGCCTGGTGGGGTGGTGGTGGTGGTGGTGATGGGGAGGAGAGAAGGCAGGCCCGGTTGTCAAGGAGAGCTGGTGTACCGTGAATCACAAAGCGGGCACACACACACACACACACACACACACACACACACGTACATACACACAGCGGCTCGACGGGCCAAAGCTAACGTGGGCCAGCGGCGGCGTGACCTCTGACCTGTGAGCATGCTCTCGTTGACGATGCAGGTCCCGGCGATCAGCACCGCGTCACACGGCATGATGGTGCCGTTGCTGGGGATGACGATGACGTCGCCGGGCACCACGTCGGTGGAGATGACCTCCTCGACCTCTGTGTGGGGGGGGAGGGGGAGGGGGGGGACGGCGTGGGGAGGGTCAGTGGTTGGCAGGGGCGCAGCGGAGACGCACGCCACGGGACGCTTTTCAACAGGGGATGTGAGTCGGACGGCGTGCGTGACGAGGTGGAGCGAGCGGGAGTGGACGAGGGTGTGTGCGTGCGCGTGCGTGTGTACGTGTGTGCGTGTGTGTGTGTGTGTGTGTGTGTGCAGGGAGCCATCGACGTGGCAAACAACACCCAATAAAACCTAAAAAAAAAAAAAAAAACCTTGTCCTTAATGATTCGGGGATCGGGAAGTGTTTGTATCTGGAACGTTCTCGGATACAGACGGGTAATTTGAGGTATCACACCAATATCCAATAATAGTGTTACACCCCCCGCCCCCCCATAACAAAAAGACGCTAACGCTGGTGTCAGTGTGCGGGTGGAGAGTGTGAGGAAACACAAGGAAAGGTGCAGAAGTGGTGCATGAAAGGAGGAGGATCGACCCCGGGAGTCTTGTTCGGCACATCCCATCCCCCGCAGCGTGCCAGGCGGCACACAGAGTGCTGAGGCATCACACACATGCACTACTGCAGCAGAGCAGTACAGACACACAGGCTGCATCCGAATACTCAGTATATACTATTTCTGTTCAGTGTCTACTACTTGACCGTTAATGTAGTACGTGCTACAGCCGTACGTAGAACACCACCGAAAACGCTACCGGATCTTTGGAGATGACGTATTTCCCCTCTGTGCGCAGCAGATCAGATGCCGGCAAAATTAAAGTCACCTCTGATCATTTACCTCAAACTTTTCTGTCTTGTCGTCGTTGCTAGTGAATTAAAATATCTCTTTCTGCGCGAACGTCTCCTGATATCGCTGCTTTTGTTTATTTTAATTTTCTCCGCGGCGTTCTTCTTCTTCGGTTATCAGACTCTGCTGCATTGTGGGATAGCGTAGTGTCCTACCGTTGTACACTGTGGCGGTAGTACGCATTCGGGAACCATTTCCGTACTACACAATGCGTACTAAGCATTCGTACGTACTATATTTTTCACGTACTACAAAATGCATACTATATAGTAGTCAAGTATGCGTATTCGGATGCAGCCAGGACACTGACCCCATGGATGCAATCAACATCATTGTTGATGGCATGCATGCAGATAGAGGAGAGTGCACGCACGCACGCACGCATGCACGCACACGCACACACGCACACACCAAGCATAGCAGCCCTTTGGACAGCGGCCAAATATTTATGGTCTATTGTAATCCAATCAGGTTTAGCAAAGAACCAAACAATATAGTGTTGTTTCTCAGCTTTTGTTTTCCAAAAGCACAAAAGAGTAATTCTTCTTCTTCACTCAACGAAAAAAGATGCACAGGAATGAACAGGCTAAAAAAAAAAACGAAAAAAAACGCAGTGTGCGACGCAGTTTTAAGCCAGTTAACAACACAAGCAAAATCCACAAAAGACAGAGCTCACAAACCGTTGTTGGCTCGGCAGATGGACATGCGGACAATACTGTGTGCTGCCACCATGTCGCGTAGTGTGATGTATTGCTGAAAGGAGAACACAAGACAGGGGTTTCGGTATGACGTCCTGACGCCTGCGTGAGTTAATAGAGTTCCTCTCTGAATCTCAATCACCAGTTTGTGATGTGATGTCTTTTTATGAGGACGCTCTCCATAGGAAGCATTTAGGAACCATTTAAAGAGCTATCGGTGCCACACTAAAGAGGCCCGGGTTCCCGAGAACAGAGGCCTGATCAGCATGTCATCTGAGGGGTTTCTGGAAAAAGTACATATGAAGGGAGTCTGGGGCAGACGTCACTCGAATAAGGAATCCGATTCGAAATGCAACGTTGCTTTCTGGAATCTACTCCTGTGTTCTGAACTATCTAAAGTTCTAATTGATAAAAACGGATGAAGCTACGGATTCAATTGTGTCGGGTCATGGAATCCGAGGACACAAGTCGCCAACACAACATTTGCGCAAATTAACAAAGAAGTTATTTTTTTCAAAATGAGGGATTTTCGTTTTTTTTGCAGAATCTGTTAGTTGAGGTCACAGAGAAGCTTCTGCATGTTTCAGATATCAGCATTGGTTTCTTTAAAAGTATACATTTTGTGTTTGAAATCGGGTGTGCCAATAGAGAGAGGTGACAACTGCAAATACTTAAGAGGCTTTTTCTCAGTTTTAGCTTTTGTGATGTGCCTACTTTCAAATGGCCACAACTTCTCCAAATATTATCAGATTGTCATGTGTGACACATCATTGGAAAGCTTAGAAACTACCCTTTCAGAATCTGCAAATAACTCAAAAGGCCCCAGGGACAACTTGTGTCCCTAGTTTCCATGACCTGACACAATTGTGTGCGGTAGTTTTTTAACGGTGAGCAGAATACAACGGGGTGAGGCTGGAGCTACGGAGTGGACCCTGGGACTGTACCTTTTTGATGGTGTACAGAGAGGTAGCGATGGATATGAAGGACATGAACACGATGGTGGCAGCGTAGTAGTAATACTCCTCAAAGCCCCACAGGATCACGCTGAAGAGCTGGAAGATGTAGAACGGGTTCAGGACCTGCGCGGGGATCAAGAGAACTTGATGAGAGAAACACACAGATGAGAGACCAGGCTACTTCTCAAGAAGAGTAAAAAGAATATAAAGGGATAATATAATTTATATTATAAAATATTGATCATAATATTAAAAAAAAAAATATATATATATATATATACATATACATATATAAAGTATATTCTTTACGACTTGCCATGGGTTTTGCACTCTGGGGATGTTCATAATTTGATCAAATATCTAAAAAAAACACATGTGTTTTTGTGACATGTGTCACAATGTGTTGGCAATATGTCACAGTCAGAACGAAACCTTGAAAGCAAAACTATGGAGAAAAGTGGGGGGGGGGAACTCCTGTCTGCTGAAAGTTTGAGTCACTAATGTGAAACACTCCAGTGAGCCAAACGCACAACAGTGCTACTAAGGAACGTGCCTGGTGTTTTTTTTCCCTGCTGCGAGCCGCACACAGGGCACCATAAATCCCGACACACACACAAACATCACAAACGCCACGTCGTGACAGTTGACCGGCTCGTGGCGAGACAGGCTGCAGCGACGTGCACGCGAAGTCATTCGTTAATGTGTGACACGTTTAACTGCTTTTGTGCCGCGGTTTTTCCGCTCGCTTCAAAATCCCCCCCCCCCGTCATGACGCCCCTGAAACAGGAGTCATGAGGAGGAAATTCTTAATAAACATTCACAATTGAATGTTTTGCTCTCTGCGGCTGGATATAATTTAATTAAAAAAAACCTACAAAAAAAAAAAACACCAAATGTGTTGTCATCATATACTCATACAGCCCTAATTGGTACAGTCGGAAGAACGCAGTGTCTTGCATTCTGAGGTCGATACTGTCGGTCTACAAGATGTGGCCTGATTTGCATTGGTATTGCAAAGCCGTTGCAATTAGGCTGACATTGCACAAACAGGCCATGCACAGACAGGCCAAACCCCGATGCCCCGACCCCGTGGGACCGAGGAAGGCCGGGCGAGGAGACGAGATGAGGCAGATACAGACGAGACAAGATAAAGTCCCACCGTCAATACACACTATGAATCAAAGAAAGCCAAAGTATGGAGACAGGGAAAAAACCCAGTCAGATGAAAGTCTGAGTCACTGACGTGAAGCACTCCTGGCTTTAGTCCACACAAAGTAAAAAAAAAACGTGTGCAGCGATACGCACGGAACAGAAATTCACAAACATGAATGATTCAACTCGTGGGACAACAGTGTTTTTTTTTCTCCCCGGCAAGCCATATGTAAAGAGCGAATCAATCACGACACGTGCACACACACACACACAAACAACACACTGTGACACTTGACCGGTTTGAGGCGACAGGCTGGAGTAACGCGTATGTGACCTCGAATCCACACAGCAGTGACCGGTTGTTAATGTGTAACTGCTTCAATCATCGGTGAAATGCCAAAACCCTCCAGACCACAGCACAGCACCGGAGACCCACGTGGAAAACCAAGCACAGTGTCACATTTTAAATTCCTTCTCGTAAAACCTGAACCGGGATCCATGATGTGAAACACAATGTTAAAAAAATACAACAAAGATATGAATCCAATGGAGAATACCCAGAGCAGACAGTGCCTTCTGTGAATTGCTGTGACTCAATGCGGGACAGGCCCAGACCAGGCAATCAGTTACGCATAAAACTCATTAAGCAACCTTTTCAATTAGAGGAATGAACCACTGATTGGCCCACGTGCCTCACTTGTGGTCTCAAGAGCCAGGCTTTATCTTACACTAGTACAAGTAGCCAAACACAAATCCATTTCTCCATTTCTAACGTACTTTCGATATTGTCTTTCCAAATTCTTACTATTAAAAACATATTTTTCATGAGTAATACTTTTGTGTAATTTCCTGTTACACAAGCGAGTGTCCGAGAGCTATGCATCAGCACTGCTTAGTTACAGTCTTGGTTTTTCCCAGCCTGTTGCCAGACTCTTTTGACACAATGTTAGTTTTCGAGAAAGCCGACAGTACGGCGAGATCCTGTACGAGCGCGGGTTCTTAACGTGCCGATGGCTGGGGAAAGAGACGCGTGGTTCCCACTGCTTTGTAAGACACGTGGTGAATGGTGTGTTCCATTTCGTGGCCCCCACCTCTTTGATGAGCAGCTTGAAGACCGAAGGCACTTTCACCGCAATTTCATTCACGCCAAAGAACAGCCTCCTGTCAGAGAGAAAGGGAGGTGGAGCAGAGACACAACGGTGCATCACAGTTGTGCAGCGGAGGGACAGATGTCCACCGGTGCATACCAGGGGATGAGACCGACCGTTGGTCAACGGCCAAGTCCTTCTGAATGAGATTTAGAATTATAAAGTCAAGGAAAGAACATTTGGTGTGATTCACTTTTGCGTGGTTAATTAGAAAGACGCCATTTTGATTAAATATGCTGCATTTTTTTTCCCCCACTCAATTTGTTGTGATTTGGTTTGAGGTCATAATTAAATGTGCAGATGGCTTCAGGGAAACCAATGCCTAAACGCCTCGATGGGTCAAAGGTGAAAGTAACACTTTATTCATTTTCACTGAATCAGTCATACCAGCATTTATGGGCGGCTAACCCAACATGAAAATTAACTAGATAACATACAGATTGTACCATGTTGACCTTAGGCCTCACGTATGAACACATAAATTATGAACTAATTATGAAACATGACTGAGTGAAACGGTACCCAAAGCCCTTTGAGACTCCGATTCGTGATTGCGGAGCCCTGTGAGACCATCCTGATATTCACGTTGACATTTCGCAATGATAATCAGCGTTGCCATGGCTGGGGAGCAATGGATTTAGAAACACGGCGGCAGCCTCACATCCAAATAAGTTAAAACCCTGTCCAATCAGGGTTCGGCTTGCGTGTCCTTTGAGCTTGCCCGGGTCCAGTGGGAAGTAAAGCGAAAGCAAACTCTAAACCAAGAACAGCCTTCAGTACAGAACTCTGCCAACCCTTTGGTGTTGTGATTCAGTCTAGGGGCCCGGCGGGGTTACCTGTACTCCTGCAGGTTCCTGGACAGCCCGGTGCTGTGCTCAGAGTGCAGGGCTGAGCAGCTCACCTGCAGATCCTCCAGGCCTCTGGAAGACCACCAGGTGGGGAAGGGCAGAGGGACAGGAAGTAAACCAGTGATATGCTTCATGCCTATTCCTTTCAATTAACCCCAAAAGTCCATTAACCCTCTCATCCATCGTCTACAATTATGCAACCAAAGAAACCCCATAACTGTCTGTATAATATGACGAATATGACTTTTCAATGGTGCGTGTAATACAATAAATAAACTGTAGGTTCACAACATAACCTGTAACTATTACAGCCACAACATGTGACATGTGTAGAGCTGAATGTAGACTTCTATACATGTACACACACAGCCCTGAATATACCAACACACCCTCCAATCATACACAAAGCTCTCTCGGGGAACATTAATCACCCACTGAACCAGTCCAACCAGCAGGAGCCGGGCACTTACGTTAAAACCTCAAAGTTCTGCGCTTCTTCGTTCCAGTAGTACTTTGCACTGTGGTGTGTGAAATATCGGATCTGCAACGGGCAAAGGAGAACAAGTATTGGTTTGCGTTTGCGCGCGTGCGTGTGTGTATATGTGCGTGTGAGAGCGGTACTGCGCGTGTGTGTACATGTATGTGTATGTGTGTGCAGGTGTGAGCGGTACTGTGCGTGTGTGTGTGTGCGGTACTGTGCGTGTCTGTCTGTGTGTGTGAGCGGTACTGCGTGTGTGTGTACATGTATGTGTATGTGTGTGGTACTGTGCGTCTGTGCAGGTGTGAGCGGTACTGTGCCTGTGTGTGTGCGGTACTGTGTGTGTCTGCGATACTGTGCGTGTGTGTGTGTGTGTGTGTGCGGTTCTGTGCCTGTGTGTGCGGTAATGTGTGTGTGTGTGTGCGGTACTGTGCGTGTGTGCAGGTGTGAGCGGTACTGTGCGTGTGTGTGAGTGCGGTACTGTGCGTGTCTGTGTGTGTGTGTGTGTGCGATACTGTGACTGTGAGTGTGTGTGTGTGTGTGCGGCACTGTGTGTGTCTGGGTGTGTGTGCAATACTGTGCGTGTGTGTGTATGTGCGTGTATGGTACTGTGCGTGCGTGTGTGTGTGAGCGGTACTGTGCATGTGTGTGTGTGTGTGTGTGTAAGCGGTACTGTGTGTGTGTGTGTGTGTGTGTGTGTGTGTGAGAGCGGTACTGTGCGTGTGTGTGTGTGTGTGTCTGTGTGTGTGTGCGGTACTGTGCGTGTGTGTGTGTGTGTGAGCGGTATTGTGCGTGTGTGTGTGTGAGTGGTACTGTGCGTGGTACTGTGCGTGCATGTGTGTGCGTGGTACTGTGCGTGCATGTGCGTGCGTGGTACTGTGCGTGCGTGTGCGTGCGTGTGCGTGTGTGTGCGTGGTACTGTGCGTGCTGCTACGGAGACCTGCGTGGGCTGATATTCGCCGTATCGGTGGATGAGCTCCTGGTCGGGCCTGGCCTCGGACGCCGGGCGGCCGGGCTCCTTCTCGCCGGCGGCGGGGGGGTTGGTGTCGGGGGAGGAGGGGGAGGAAGGGGAGGCGGTCTGGGTATCCAGGATGTGGAAGGGGCTCCGCCCGGGCGCCAGGATCACGCGCACCTTGGCCAGGAACCACCGCCGGAACTCATCCTGCGGCGCCACAGAAGACGAGGGGGGAGGGAACGGAAACGCCGTGAGGTTGGGTTCGAGGGACGCCCACGTTCTCAATGCTCAAGGCAGGGGGGGGCGTTATTAAAATGGATTGAGATACAGCCAATCAGAGCAACTTAGGGCATGGCCGGTGAGAGAGAGAGAGAGTGAGAGAGAGAGAGAGAGGACTTTTGGCTCTTTATTGGTATTCGTCAGTATTTTTTAGATATGGGAACGAAACAAAGACTTAAAGAAGGAGTTTCAGGATTCTTGCTGTTGGTGAGTACGACAGGATTTGGAACTTGTGTCGTAGCTCTTCAGTTGGTAGTGCTAACTCATACAGTTAGTAGTCACTCTCTGCTGTCGTTGCTGTTGCTTTGTGACATGGCACTAGGCCAGAGATGTTGTATACTAGCAATGGTTAACCTAGCAATTGAAATGCTTGAAACCTGTTCTGGTGACTTTCTTACTTTATTTGCAGCAATGAAGTGTTTCACCTTCTTCTGACAAATGCACTCTTTGTAAGTCGCTTTGGATAAAAGCGTCTGCTAAATGCCCTCAATGTAAATGTTGTTCTCTGCATTTGACCCATCCGTGGGCTGCTATGTTCAGCGCCCGGGGAGCAAGTTGGGGTTCAATGTCTTGCTCAAGGACACTTCCATCACGGGGTCAGTTGGAGGAGGGGGGGGGGGGGGGAATCGAACCGCCGACCCTACGGCAAGTGCACGACCCGCTCCGTCCACTGAGCTACTGCCGCCCTATCAGGGGGAAGCTGGTTCCTCCCGGGTTCAGTCAGCGCTGATGTACCATATCAGGGAGTCGGTTGTGATCGGACTGACCCCGGGGACAGGTCTGCTGGAAGTCCGTCTGAACCGGGGGGGGGGGGGGGCATGATCCATATTGCCAGCACCAATGAAATAAGAGTGCCCAGATTCGTCTGGCTCCCGGGGTTAAGAGCCACTTGCTCACATTGAAAAAAGTGACTTGTCTGACCAACTCGGCGCCTGCACTCCTGAACACTCCCAGTGTCTGCTGGTGAGAACAAAGTGCACACTGAGCCGGACGACTGTTGGGAATGACTAACATTTTACAATGCAGGCAGGCGGTGGGCGTCAGAAGGTCACCGTATGGGTGGATCCATGATTTTCATGGAAGTTAATGAATAGTGACAAACACTCACTAGTAGGGGGGGGGGGTAAAACAATGGAAGGGCTCCTTTAACGTAAGCTCGTTGAGTAAGTGTGGTTTCTTTGTTTTTATTGGAAAATAATTGGAATGTTCTGTTTTTGTGTGTAATTTTAAATTAAAAACAGACCCCAAATAATCGTGTCCTCAGGACGTGTCGAGACAAGTGACAATAAATACAAATCCGCAAGCCAAAATAAACTGGATTGCATGAAGTTTCACTCATTCGACGAAACTAACGTACCTCTCCCCAGCATACAAGGCACGTTCACACAACCGGACCACACCCCTCCCACCACCCAACCCCACCCCTCCCAGCACCACCACCCAACCCCATCCCACCACCACCACCCAACCCCACCCCTCCCGCCGCCAAACCCCACCCACCACCCAACCCCACCCCTCCCAGCACCACCACCACCATCCAACCCCACCCCTACCAGCACCACCACCCCACCCCTCCCCTCCCACCACCCAACCCCACCCCTCCTGCCACCCAACCCCACCCCACCCCTCCCGCCACCAAACCCCTCCCACCACCACCACAACCCCACCCCACCCCTCCCGCCACCCCACCCCTCCCACCACCCAACCCCACCCCACCCTCCCACCACCCAACCCCACTCACCGTGCTGCGGAGGAGCACCACTTGGGCATCCTGCGCGGTGCTGCTGGTGCAGGTGGCCTTCACGCACCACTCCGGCAGCCAGTAGAGCAGCAGCAGGAGGAAGCCCCCGCTGCACAGCACGCCCAGGCCCACCAGGGCCAGGCGCCAGCGCGACAGCCGGTAGCCCTGCAGCTCCTGCAGAACCAAGGCGGGGGGGGGGGGGGGGGGGTCAGAGGCTGGGAGGAGGTGGGGGTCTCGGATTGTGCGCGCGATGGGTTAGGAACCGGGATGGGTAGGTTGCGCTGTGGGAGCCAGAACCAAACGACTGGGAACAGTGCAGTGAAGTCATGCTGGGTGTGTGATCGTTTCATCATTAGCTGGAATACTTTCGATTCTTTTACTAAAAAGGGCAAATAAACTTCTGCCATTTCAGAAGACGTCTTCACTTTCTACACCAATAGTAGGAACAGATATGAGGGAAAAACAAACAGTCTTTTAGTTTTTGACTATATTCCTGGATTGTGGCAATAAACACTTGTGGCAATGCCACAAACCAGTCAAAAATGATCCAATGAAAAAGAAACATAAGCGCCCTTACCATCTCATCCTCTTCCCCTCGGTTGAGGATCTTGACATTGTCCGGCTCCATGCTGTCAACTCTTTGCGAAGTCCGACCCTTCGAGTCACTGCAAACGGGACAGTTTGTGGTTAAGTGGGGCTCAGGTTCTACACCATCAGTAGGTCTCCATAACCGGCTCCAACTTGGACCAGGGGAGCATTCTCACGCAGGCCAGACCTCAACAAGCTGCAGCTTGATATCGATAGTTATTCCTGGGGTATTTCTGAAACCACCAGACTGGTTAAGTTCTGCATATTAAGGGCGTATTTCTTCAAGATCTCTCTCTGTCTGTCTGTCTGTCTGTTCCCCAGCCCCGCCCCCTGCTCGCAGACCGGGGGCAGACAAGATTGGGTGCAGACGTGGACGACTCGCAAAGCACTGAATACCACTACATTCTAATAAAGCAAATAAAAGTCATGCCTAAAATCCCAATCCCGTCTTCAGGGCCAACATTCAAACATTCAAACAGGTTTGATAAGATTTGACTTCATACCATCTTTTGCCTTTGCAGACCAAAATGCTTGGGAAATGCAATCGGGATAACACGCCCCCACCCTTCCTCGAACTCTTAGCACAGAACTAGTTTTTTATGATTTGATTAAAAACACATTCTCGCGGCACTGGTCGGTTCTGGGCGACTGCAGGAACTCAATTCCAAACACTGCGACTTTAATTACATTTTAGGGAAGAGGGCCGCAACACTCATTTCAAGCGATTTCTGAAAATGCATCGGCATGATGCCTTGGGCTAACGTAGGGCATTGAACTGCATTTAGAGGATCCAAACGTCCCCTGTGTCGAATAAATGACAAGGCAACAGTGGAAATATCCATCATCAATACGGGCCATTTTGCACTATCGATATCACGTGCACCAATACAACTCAATATCGGGGCGTCCCTAATTAATAACCCCTCCGGCAGGCAAACGCAATGACGGAGACGCACGCGAAATAAGTACTCAGAGGCGACGCCGCCCTCAATCCCCTCCAGTACATGCCCTCTTTCTGTCAGTTGTACTGACAGCTGAGTCCTGGCAATACAGCTTTCCCATGTGCGTGCCGCAATTACAACATAGAGCTAAAGATGGTGATAGAGATATAAATATCACTGTAGTAAGTTTGGAACAGCAGCGGTTCGAAGGGAAGCGCACATCCATAGATGGAACATGTTAAGACGTCAAGATGTAAGCGTTTGATTGAGAGCAGCAATGACAGCAGCGCTAGACAGACCCGTGTACCTGCTCACACACACACACACACACACACATACCCACTGGGGTCATTTCCATGGCATGCAAAATGGCGACTTAATGAAAGACTCCCAGAGCGCACTCGATATACAGATCTGTCACGCGAACACGAAACCAGAGTGTCGTAATAACATAATTAATATCAGAAAAGCACAGGTGTACCCCAGACCGCGTAGCCATTTCACCCATTACCAGAGTCACATGAAGAGCTGACACGGCCCCTTTCCCACTGGACAAAAAAAACAAAACAAAAACATCACCAACATCTGGCTGTCTGATTTCATGGAAAAAGGTTGAATCAATCGCCATTCATTCCGGGTGACAAATGACCCAGGAAGTGGTTGCCGCGTGGCAGCCGTGTGGCTTCGCCGCGGGCTCCGGCTCCAGCCGGCTGGCGGCGACACTCTGGCGGACGCATTCACTTTGTCCCCCGACTTCCGGGGGCCGCGGAGCTCCTGACGCGGGGTGGAAGACTCCGGAAGGTTGGCCCGGGAACAGACGGGCGCGACGGACGGCGGCTATTTTGTTTTTCCGACTCGGTTTTCAGGCTCTCTGGACAAGAGCCTGAATAAGGTAACCAACGCAGAGGAGGAAGCCACCGGCGCAAGATTCCCCCCCCCCCCCCCCCCCCGGCCTCCATGCTGCTTTCTGCCCTTCACTTCACCCTGCTTTCCGGCACTTTCGTGACGCTGTGAACGCGACACGCCAGGAAAAAAAAAACACAAGAGAGGCGTGCTTGTCTACTGCCGATGGGAAAGGAGTCGATCACCTATTTTTAGGTTTAAAAATAAATCTGGTGGATTTGGTTGGAAAAAGCGCCTAAGAAACAGGATTAATGGCTTTCTGGACCCTGAAAAGCTAGCAGCCATCAGAGGTCATTTCAGTGCGAAAGCTAGACAGATCAGACAAAATCCTCCTCCTAGACAAGACAACAGTTCCTCTAACTACTGCTTATAACTTGCACATGACAATACGAGTATAGCCACTGGATACTCATTCTTCTAATGTCTTCAAGGTTGAGGTTCATGAATTGATTCGGATTCGTCGCTTGCCAGTGGGACTCTGTTGTGGCATCAATGGAACCCAGAGGCCTGGTGATCCCATTTCAAACCGGGAAACGAGGAATAAAGCCCACAGTGTTGAGGGTGATTTCTACCCCTTTAACACCGACAGCTTAATGGGGGGTTATCATTGGGTCAGATAGCAGGCGGGGGGGGGGGTCCTCTCTGTGACTCACCTGCCTTGCCCCCATACACGCCACGCGATCCAACAGAGGGCAGAACCGGCGTGCGCTCAAGTTCACCTCTGACAACCAGAGTCCAAAACCCGATATGGTTGCATAGTCCGGGGCGAAGCGGCAAAGCCGGGAGGAGGAAAGATCACAACAGGTGCCGTACTGTATGCGCTCTGAGACAGCTGTGAAATACCAGAGGAGGCCGCTCAGCTTTGCGTGGTGCATCAAATCCTCGACACACGCGCCCATGCATGTACACACACACACACACGCGCACATATGACACAGTGGGGAGGAAAATATGAGAAAAATGAGTAGCAGAGAGAGGGACAAATGAACAGATTAAGGGAGGTGGGCAGTAATTCTCTGAGGCTTTTGGCAGGCCGCACCGTTGAGAACAATGGAGCATGTGTTTGTGTGTTTGTGTGTGTGCGTGTGTGCGTGCGTGCATGCACGCATCTACTTACGTGTATGTCATTTTATCCAAATGTGTGCACGTCTGTGAGTATGTGTGCGTTGTTTTTCGTGCACGTTCTCGTGCACGTTCACTTTTGTCGCGTCTGTCTCCAAGCGTGTGTTTATGTGTGTGTGTGTGTATATGCATATTATTGTGAGCGCATGATTGTGTGTTTATATGCATGCGGGGGACAAGTAAATAGACAGAAACAGAGGGGGGGTAGTGGGGGGGGGGGGGGGTGGTAAGCCAATCAGACGGGGCGGTGGGCTGGCTCGTAGACTTTGTACTGCAGGGGTGGCCCCGTCCCCGGCCAACCCTTTCCAGGCTCCAGGACTTGGGTGAGGTAGTAAATAGTTGAGAGATGTTCACAATGAGATTAGAGGCGAGGCGACGCTAACCGTGAACGTTGACCAGTCATCTTAATCCTGTTCCCGAGACAGCCCCCCCCCCCCCGGTTTTTTCCTCGCATGACCGAGAACATTGCATTGGGGGGGGGGGGGGAGCGCGAGGGGCAGTGGGTCAGTGGTGGTGGGGGCTCCACTTTGGGTTGCCTTTGGGGGAAAAGGCTCGTCTACTTTGCGTCTCAGTGAGGAGTGATTCCAGAATGTGTCCGCTGCTGGCTGTGCTGTTATACAAGCGATATGGCCAACAGGTGTCAGTTCCTAAATAGCAAATTGAAAATCTAGGTTGGCGTTTGTTTTTTATTTAGGCATGCGTGTTGTTTACAGATTCCAGATTTCATGGCACGCTGAATTCGAGGAATGTTTCGCATACCGATATATACTGTACGTTGCGTAACACAAAAGCCCCCCCCCCCCCACGCACGCACACAGGCACACACACACACACACACACACACACACACACACACACACACACACACACACACACACACACACACACAGCACACACACACAGCACACACACACACACACACACAGCACACACACACACAGCACACCCCACTGACTACCACCCACCCGGTGCCTCTGCTGGCACTGTTCTAATCTTATCGGCCTGCTGCACCGGGGTCACTCTCTTTCCTTGACACAGTGGGATATTTAGCTTGGGACCAAGCCCTTCCTCGTATTTACAATGGGAGCCCCCCCTGGCCCGCACTAGGCACTGGGTGCAAGGCAAGCGCCGGCAACCCCCTCCGGGCCACAACCCCACCCCAGCGCGCCGAGGCTGGAAATGCCAGGAGCACGACATCACAATACAAGGTGGAGGGGGGGGGGGGGGGGGACTTTGGTCACAGCAGAGCAGGGCAGCTCTGCAGCCGCCGTGCGCCTCTTGGGTTCACGACACACACACCGGGGCCTTAACAACAACCAGGCGTCGCGCTCGCAGGCCAGGCCTTCCAGGCCTGATGCTCCATACAGGTAACGTGCCGGTCCATGCCGTGTCCAATACGACTGGGTTTGGATAATGAAGACTCGAAGACGGCGATACAAAAAGGCGAGAGGCGAGCTTGCTTTCCAGTTTGTGGCCGACACACGACTTAAGAGCTAACCTCGGAGAAATAAGTGGAGCAAAACAAAATGTACTGGTCTGGCAGGTCTGAGAGGGAATGGTCTCTCACAACAAACCAAAAGAAGAAGGCGATAGCAGGAGCCATAGGGTTAGCAAGAACCACACGCTCACAAGTGCATGCATGTATAAGAAGTGCGTGTTCACAAGAAATATGAGGTGGAAGCTGTGACAGGCCTAGTGAGTCAGGTCAGAGACGGAGTACCCCCACCTCGTGGTCTCTGGGCTCCGTGCACACCCACCTTAAGGACCTGGGGTCCCTGTTTCCCTCAGGCAGTACTCCTCAGTAAGCTTGCTCGGTCACACCAACCTGGATCCCTAGGGGGGGGAAAGAGAAACACACGCAAAGCAAGTCAGTCAGTAGGGCCCCGAGGATGTCTGCCACCTTCTTGTCATTACACAAATAAAATGAAATGTCGCATTGCAACAAGCACCCGAGAGATCAAAGATCACTGGCGTAAATTTTACATGAACTGATTACCCCTGTTTTACAATGTAAAACAAGGGGAATTCCGGTCTGCCTGACAAAAACTGATGGAACCCATGATTCAACACTGAAAATCCACAATAGACAAGAGACACACAATTAATGTGGCCTTTGTATTTGTTGTTTCCGTCGTGTTTTTTACTTACTTTTTTTTACTTGCTTACTTTATTACACTTTTTCACAAGGTGTGTGTGTGTGTGTGTGTGTGTGTGGTGGGGTGAGGGGAGGCAATGTCAACACAAGGGATGCCAAGAGGGGGACAAGCTGGTGAGGAAGACCAAGAGACTGAACAAGCTGGTGAGGAAGACCAAGAGACTGAACACGCTGGTGAGGAAGACCAAGAGAGCGAACACGCTGGTGAGGAGGGCCAGCTCCATCGCTGGAGCTGAACTGGACAATCTGGAGGTGGTTGTGGAACAGGAGGATGAGTGGGAAGCTGGACCCCATCCTGGAAAACCCCCCCCCCGCCCCCTCCACGAGGAGCCAGTGGAGATGAAGGGCTGGTTCAGCCACACACTCATCCTCCTCAGGAAACACCAGAGAACCTTTTCTTTGGGTTGGTAGCCATCAGGCTCCAAAACCAAGGCTTGGCCCCGCAACACGAGAGCTTTAACACCTGCACTGTACATTTATATATAATGATAGACTGAGACTATTTGTTGTATACAATTCGATTTGTATTGTGTTTCTTGTCTTGGCTTGTAGCTTGGTTTGTGTCCTATATTCTCACCTGTACCTCTGCGGTGTTTCATTCTCATTGCTGTTGCTGCTACAGGGCCTACATATCCCTCTGGGGATGCATGAAGGTCTTACTTATTAGTGACCATTTATTTAAGTGCATCTTGTGCAGAGAGGAGACACTTTTAAGCCAGAGCATCTTACTCAAGCATGCCTAAGGGTAAGACAGGAGGACACTGGGGTTCCGGCACCGGGGCCTTTCTTCTGGGAGTTGAACGTCCTAAACCACTTGACTGTCCTGAGCCATCAGTGTTTCCTCATCTATAAATAGTCCACCATGAGCAGCTGGTGGCCACTGGTTAACCTTCTGAATCACCGTCTTCAGTGCAACGTGTGGAGGAGGAGATTTGTGGAGAAACGAGCAGCGGTCGTGACTTGGCTGTGACGAGTCAAAGTCACAGCTGACGGGAGTTGGGTGTCATGGGCAAGGACCGGGGGGGAATCGAACCTCTGACCTCCACAGGGAGTCCTGAGTGCATCTCCCAGGGATCCCATTAGAGGTGGTAGCCTGTGTCTATTGATATTAAACTACTATATCATCGGGAAATGTCTAATATTTGGAACATTTATGTTTTGATTGATCGAGTAGCCCATTATGGTACAGAATCAACAGGTCAAGGTTTGCTTCAGGTACGTGACAGTGTGAGAATATCAACTCATGTCAGATGAGGTGCAAGTGTTACATCCTTAAAAATCAGCCAAAGTTGAAATTGCAGTGAATTTCACAAGTCACCCTCACCGCAGTGTACTCTTCGAGTCAGTCAGCTGACAGTACAACTCAGAGCCAACACTACCGTTTGGGATAAACAGAGACGATGCAGTTTATTCAATTGAATGTGATAGACTACCGAAAAATACATATATTCAAATTCTATAGCCAGCATTTTTGCTTCAGAAAAAGATTAATCAGTACCAGGCCTCCATCCCTAACCTCCTTCCCCTCCAACTGAAGACATGAAGCAAAGAGTCTCCTGCGAGGCCCCAAAGATTTGCATACTCTGTAAGCAGAAGCGCTAGACCCTATTCCCCTGTGACACAAGGGTGCTTATCGGGCAGTGTGGAGTCATTCTTGTTGTTCTTGTGTATGTGGCGATATGGGTTTGGGACATTTTTGGAGCAACATTATTAGCAATCTGATTCTTCTGTGCTTTTGAGACGTTGCGTCTGCACGTCTGTAAATCAGGCATGAAAACGTGACGAAACCAGGAGTTTGTCTTTGACTCTGTGGCGGGGGCAAACGTTCAAGAGGTCGAGAGGAAAACGTGTAATCATCCTGATTATGTACCTGATTAGAGGGGTGTTTTATTGTCTCTTTAAAATAGGAACCCAAGGGACCCCAAGCCTGAGACCTTATACACACGGTCCCACTCGTTTGTTTACCCCTGTGGCAGTTGGATACTCAGGAAAACATCTGACGTACCAACCGCAGAGAGAGAAAAAACTGTCAACTGGCCACTTAGCTGAGGTTCAGCCATGGCTTTGACTCAATCTGAAATACATAAGACATTCATTATTTGGGATTTCCTCTGCCTGCAGTAGTTGAAGAGATTGCATACTCTGAGCCAGCGTGACCTGAAACACAGTGGCCATTGCTTTCCAACCCTGTATACAACCCAAAAACATAATTTATTAGTAAAGACAATATCAACCCAAACAAATTGCCTATTTAGTTACGAATTTGGCCTACGAAACACACACACACACACACACATGTGTGCGTGAATATTAAAAGGAAAGCATTTGTCAAAAGACAAAAAGAGAAATGCCTGGTGGTTGAGCCAACCAAAACAAAACACAGATGGATGTGTGTGTCAGGCCGGCCAGACTAATCCCTTATTAAGAGACTTAATTCCACGATGCCTGTGATCACAAAAAAGGCAAGAAACAGACACTGACACCAAGAAGCCCTTTTTCCTTTTCATCTTACTAAGGGCACAAGGGGTGCCTTATTTATTAAATAACACAAGAAAACCTGAGGAACTTGGCTGGACCTGTGCATTCAACAAACACACCAGCCATAAGCAACATCTTCACTTGACTTTTCACTTTGAAAGGTGGCATTATCAGGTTAAACCTTTGCACACCTGATGAGATATGTTCCTGACTTGTGATCACTATTAGCGAAGGTGAAAAGTGGAGTTATTTACAAATCATTAGTGGATTTCCCTTTTGACGTGATCATCCCTCCAAGCAGATGGAGGCCAAGTTGAGTTTCTGACGAACATTAAAGGGTTCTACTAGAGAAGTGAATTGAATGGTGTGTGTGAACTACTACTCACTTAAAATTGTTACTCATATAATATTTAACAGAATATGAGTCAACATATATGAAAATGAGTAATGATTAGATTAACAGAGATACAAAAACAAATGAACTCATGGTGGAACCATTGATATATTCAAATAGTAGTAATAAACTGTAGTAACATCGTCCATGCTGTGATTGCTGACAGTTCCGAGTCAGAAGTGATCATCTGACTCGATTGAGAAACGCAAGCACACGAGGTTATTGGAGTGCAACATTTCTTTTTCTTTTTTTAAGTTTACTTATTGGGATGCACGAAGAAAGTGGTCGGTCTTAGTGTATTATCCACATGTAGGTTAATGAATTACTGGATGCTTTGACATACACTGAGATCAACTGTGGACAGCACTGTCTGTCTAAGGCGACCTGTGTGATTCCTACATTCATCAGACGAATCGTTGAAATTAACAGTCGGATTGTCGATTGTTTACCAATTACTCTAAAACATACTAGAACGGAGTTAGGTCACATTAGTGGAAAAGGGGCAGCGGATCGGATACCAGCCGTTGACAGGGAAATAAAGGCTTCAACATCTTGACTCCCAGATCTCCATAATGACATGTTATTCGTCATGACATGTTATTGCGGATCGCCGAGCTATAACGTGAGCCACGCTTCATTGTTAAAAAGGCAGCGACTGCACAACACTCACGTGTAGTTTTCTCACACGTTAGACGTCATCTCAAACAGGCAAAGTCACCAGCCAGACGAATCCCCTGCTGTTATCTTTTCACTGATCGAAGAATAGGCAATATCGCCAGCTCCCAGTGCACCGAGCAGTCTGTCAGATGGCGCGCGTGTGCGTGTGTGTGTGTGTGTGTGTGTGTGTGTGTGTGTGTGTGTGTGTGTGTGTGTGTGTGTTGTGTGTGTGTCCTCACGCTGCTACACATGGCTGATGGAGATCCCCTAGCTGTGTTGTTCACTTACCCCCCAGAACCACCCGGACACTCTGAAGATCAGCTGAAAATCATCATGGCGGGACGGAAGGCAGGTGTTATCTGAAGCACGACGTCGTCGTTGAAGAGGAGGAAAACCCAACAGAGCCCAAACGCTGTCTTCTCACACACTGACGAGGGGACGGGGGGGGACGGCGCTCGGTGCTGATGGACAGCTCAGCGCAACGCGTAGTACGATCGCGGAGGAGGGCGGAACTGCCTTGAACTGGCTAGCGAAAGGAAGTTGGAGGATGTGACGTCAGTGGCGTTTAGTCTGCAGCAGTCGACGGGTCGACGGCGACGCTGCTGCTATGCTCCATGCATGGGGGCAGTTGTGCTATGGTTGTGCTTGCATTAGTGGTTGGTTGGACTCCTTTTACGTCCATGCACGGATCCTTTACGTCCATGCACGGGTCCTTTTACGTCCATGCACGGTTCCTTTACGTCTATGCATGGTGGGTGCCCCATAAAGGCTGTAATGCAATGGCAAAATGAAGATTCAGAAGATGAAGAAAAAAGAAATACCAGAAAAACTGAATTAATAAAAAGAGAACGAAAATACACCAAAAACAAATTACAACCAACACTAATAATAAAACATTAAATATACACACACATGTGCCCACCATGTTTTATATAGATATATGCTGTAACGTTACTGAATAGTCTAGTGAAAATAGACTAGAGAGGCTTCACCTCTCTGCTCATTGAACCCGAGATGACAAAAAAAAAATCCCGGTATCGTAAGCGTGCTTGAATGCATCAAACGTCGCCTATGCGCTCCTCTTCTGACGTCAGCAAGGCGACAAGATAAACACAAAGGCCTATTCTCCTCTGTGGCTTCAGATGTCCTAATCCTTGCTCTCTGTCACTTGTGTAAACAGAATTCCACCTGTTAATATGGGATGGGACAGTTTGTTTTCCTTGTTTGGAGTCAGGACTCGGGGACAGGGATTAAACCCGTGTCTAGCCGCACCCCCACTGTCCAGACACAGTGGGGGTCTCGCTTGCTATTCATAAGTGGCAACAGATCCCCAGCATTCACGCAAGTCTATTTTTTTGCAGATGTAATAGTTAGCATATAAAAAGTATAATACCGGTAGTTATAATTGATCAAACATTTCTTACTGGCACATGACAGAGAAAAAAACGCCATTGTCTGGTGTCTTTTGTTAGAAACCAAATTAGATATGTTAGAAACCAAGTTAGAAATGTCCAAATTCCACACGTTTAACCTTTGCATCGTATGGCTAAAGATTACACTGCTTTAAACCACTATTCAATTGTATACCTCTGCAGACAAGTCCTGGGTTCAAAACAATTTTTCACCAGATTGACGCGTTGATGATTAGGTAAAAGGTTTGGGGGTGACCAACTCGATAATTCACCCTCAGCAGTGTATTGTCCCCTTATCAAACCATTGGGGAAAAAAAAAAAGTTCCCCTGTGTAATCAGCACCCATTAGTCATACAACAGGACAGCATGTCATGTATGTGGAAGGCTGAGAGTAGGAGGGGTGATGTCAGGTCCCCATTAGATTACTGCTTATCTCCTTGGCAGGCTCTCGGTGTAAACCTGTCTCCTTGTCTAGACCTGGTAAAAACAGAATGCAGGATGTGACCCCAAAACCCTCACAAAGCAGAATTTGAAAGGGCAGTGTGTGGCGTGTGTGTGTGTGTGGCGTGTGTGTGTGTGTGTGTGTGTGTGAGGGACGGGGGGGTTGGTCTGTATTATTCACTCCATGTTGGATCTGATGTTGGTATCCTGAGGCCACGGCGGACTGATAAGGGCGTTTAGATGTCTTCCTTCCGCTCATTGAGCCGCTGTGTGTGGAGCCGTAATGGGGCAGATCGGTGTACATTGCCTGGCATCCCAACGGCGGTGACAGTAGATGTAGTCACCGCCACAATCACCAGCAGCCATGCTGGGGTCATTCAATCCCGGTCACTGCAAAACAAAAGCTCCGCAAGAGCCAATTCTCACAAACGCGCACACACTCACACACGCACACACACACACACAATCTCCAAAGTAGATTTACGTTTGCCCCTTCATTTCTTTATTACTTTATCCATTCACATATCCAGCCGACGACAGATGAAGCTGTATATGGCGTGTGAGACACCGCTTCCCCCCCCCCCCCCGTCCTCACAGCGGCATCTCCACGAAGTCAGCCGCGCCACAGGTGCACGTGCCAAACGGGGGCAGGTTCTTGTTCTTGGGCCAGTCCTGCAGGAACTCCTCGGGTGTTCTGTCTCCCTCAAAGTCCCACTGAAACACGTAAGAGACGGCCATCGTTTAACTCGGGAGGCATGAGGAGCATTGCGGCCCTCCCCGCCATGCGGGTTCAGTGTACCGTTTCAAAACACCCGTCACGCATGTCAGCCATCAGGATGACACGCTCGCTATTACATCAAGGTAGCGGTGAGAAGAATTACTATTTTGATCCCGTGAGGGAAATTTGGTCTCTGCATTTAACCCAGTGCGTCACCAGCAAACAGTGATGGTGAAGCACACAGTGAGGTGACGCACACACTAATCCCGAGGCAGTGAGCTGCCAACAGCGGCGCTCGGGGAGCAGTGAGGGGTTCGGGTGCCTTGCTCACGGGCACCTTCAGCCGTTCGTACTGGTCAGGGTTCAAACCGGCAACCCTCCGGTTACAAGTCCGAAGCCCTAACCGGTAGGCCGCGGCCGCCCCCTAAAAGTTGTGTAAAAGAGTTGTGGCAAGATGGTGCCGGTGCTTCCTCACGTCCAGCTGAACGGCGCCAGGTCTGACCGACCAATGCAGCCGCAGCCTGCCAGCGGTCTTCCCAGAGCGAGACGCCCGAGCCCTACCTGCTCCTTCATGTTCATGTCGCTAACTTCACTGTCGCTTCCTTTGGATGAAAGTGTCTAATAAGCTAAAAGGCACAAAACAATGGCACCCTTGGGTCCTTCGGTTCATTGGAATCTAAAATAGCCCGCAGCTATCCTCCACACTGACTGTTCATTCACCACAGTCCTTGTGCAACATTGTGCTGCTGTAAAAAGGGATGTTCTAAAACGGGGTTATAGCAGGCAAGCAATTCAAGTTGTTCAAGTACAAAAAACGCCTTAAGGGAGGTTCAGTGTACTCAACTAGCTTGATGTATTCTGATGTGCCCTAATGTGATCTAATGTGATCAAACATTTGCTTAAACCTCCACAATATGGATTAACACCTTGTGTTATATTAGAATGTGACGATGATGCCTTTCAGTAATCAGAGGTCAAACCAGTGTTAAGCAGCTTCCAGGAGAATCTATTTGTGACTAGCAAAAAGGAGTCAACTTAAGAAAATGTACAAGCAGTTATACTAAATTCCTTCAACTTTTAGTTGCCTAGCTGTCGCTGTTAACATTCTACCACCATCTAGTGGACACATGGGGTTCTCGCAAATCTCATCTAACATTCAAAATCCTATACAGTCATAAAATCCTGTTTTTGTCGTTTACCCTCAATACCCACTGAATAACTAACATGTTATGATATTAGCACACTGGAAGGAAATCAAAGGGTTCAATTGGTTGGTCTGAGCATGGTTGTGGCAGGTTTGCTGACTATTCTAGGACAATGTTTGCAGTAGCTAGAGTATGTTAAACCAATTAAATAAATTATTATTTCAACTATATATACACAAATACACAAGATTAATAGTTGCTGTACAAAACCACAATGACAATGAAAATAAGGACAAAATAATATACAAAATAATGCAATCATCCGGAGCGATCTGCTCACCTCCAGCTCAGAGCTGCAGGGTGAGGAGTCATAGGAGTCATAGGAGGAGCAGGAGGAGCAGGAGGAGTTCAGACCATCCACCTGGACCAGCGGCACAGCCCTTGTCGTCGGGGGTCCGCTCTCCAAGTCATCTCTCGCAGAGAGCAGCGATTCCTTTCGGTACACCCACAAACACACACACACACCGTGGTCTACAGACGGAGAGAGGCACCGCTCTACGAAGAGTTCGTACGGATGTGCTATACTTTTACACCGCTACTTGTTACGTTTCCAATGGCTAGGCTGTTCCTCGCCTCCCCAGCTGAAGGCACTGGGTTTGATTCCCAATGTTCACAAGAGTCAAGAGCATAACACCCAACTCATAACCAGCTCCTTCATGACATGCACCTGAATTCACCATGAGCAGCTTTGGATAACCACATCAGAAAAATGACCAAATCGCAAACAGTGAAGTATTCAAATTATATAATGAAGGACCACACATTTGGCTTACTTTCCCTACAGGGTGAGCGTTGACATCCATATAGTGGCCAATGTCAGAGGGCTTTGAGGTCTTGGCGTTGTTCCTCTTTGAGAGACCATGTTGAGATGAAACAGAGAAAGATCACAGGAGCGTGAAGAGCCAGAGTTCATGAACTGCGACACACCGAGGCAGTGATTACATCGAGACCTTTATCTATCGTCAATGCCCTGGCGCTTCCAGGCTCAAACATGAGACGCCATCTTTAAACTGACATCACAAGTAAAGCTTTGCTGAGGGAGACATCAGCCACCCTTTCACTGGCTTCTAATGAATAAGTAGGAAGATTCTGGGAACATAAACAAAAAAACTAAAAAAAAGAAAAAAAAGTGAATACATCTACGAACAAATAGGAAAAGGGACAAGAGGGCAAAACTAGGAACTTGCTTCTTGGGTTGTTCTCAGTTTGTTGCCGTGTTTCCTATGGAAGTGTGGAAACACCAGAAGGCTCTGTGCGTCGAGTGAGATCCTCTCAGGTTGCTGTCTTGCCACTTTTCTCCACCAAAATATGACCAGAACCTAAAACAATTCAAGGTTAAAGGTCAACGACTTTGAAAGCAGGCAGAGCAGCTCCACAACACAACCACAGCAGGGAGACGGCAGTGACACTTCACCAACTGTGCGCCACTTTGTGATTTGAACGCATGCGGCTGAAAGTCACCACCGACACCCAGTTGGTGACATTCGTAACACTGCAAACGCAAGGGCTTTCGTCGGTGAACCGTAGCATCAATCACCATTGCGGCACCTCAATCGGCAGTAGACAGTGACTCAACTGGTGTTTAACTGAAACTCTTTGGGAGATCTTCCAGCCTACATAGTCCCAACAAGAAGAAGAAGAATTACTCTTTTGATCCCGTGAGGGAAATTTGGTCCCTGCATTTAACCCAATCGTGAATTAGTGGAAATACACTCAGCACACAGTGATGGTGAGGCACACAGTGAGGTGAAGCACACACTAATCCCGAGGCAGTGAGCTGCCAACAGCGGCGCTCGGGGAGCAGTGAGGGGTTAGGTGCCTTGCTCACAGGCACTTCAGCCGTTCGTACTGGTCGAGGTTCGAACCGGCATCCCCCGGTTACAAGTTCGAAGCCCTAACCAGTAGGCCATGGCCATGGCTGCCCCCCCCCCCTCCAGCTGGAATGGAAACAGCCACAGATCCTATAAGGATACGAGGAGGTCCAGTGCGGCGCTGCAGAGCGCAGCGAGCAGCCAGGGCACCGCCCTGAGGAGGAGGCCCGGAGCCCAGGGGTCAGAGAGCAGGAAGGCCGAGACGTAGAGGAGGCCAGTGGACGAGCACAGCGCCGCCGAGGCCCCCGCCGCCACGGTGAGCTTCTCCCGTCTGTACTGAGGAAGGAAGAGCGCATGGAGCATGAGGGACGAGGAGACAAGATGGCCGCCCTGTCACTTGGGTGATAGTGTCCATCTTGGGTTGGAACATGGAATGCGGCCATGGTAGCTGTCACAAGATGTAGCATTATGCACCAAATTAAACAAAATAACTATTTCTATTGTTAATATGCACTCTGTCCTGTTTTTGGGTTTGATCTCCGCCTCATTTTTCTGCCTTTTATCCACTTTGGGTAAATGTAAATCTACAACAAATAAAAATGAATTAAGTTAGCTCTGTGGTGTCTTACTACTCGGATGATGGCAGGGAATCTGGAGGTGCAGGCTATGATGACAGAGATTAAGCCCAGAGTGTAACCCAAGGCCTCTTTGTTATCCTGAAGAGGGACAGAACATGATGGGGTTAACATTGCTCCCAACAATGATGGAGGCTAGACAAATGGTGTAGGACATCACAAAAAACATGAATCTATTGCAATTTAATGTAGTTTCAAAAGTCAATTTTGGACTTCCAAATTGAATATAAATAAAATCCCAGTGACCCACACACACACACACACACACACACACACACACACACACACACACTGACTTGAAGAAAGACATGGAGTAGTTTCCTTCCGGCGAAGGGCCTGTATGCCGGGATGCTCTCACGGGTTAGATAACCTCCCAGTCCCATCAACAGACAGATTCCGACGAGGTGCTGCCTTCGTCGTCTCCTCATTATCCTTATCCTCCTAGCTGAGAACATAAACACGGCAGACACAAGACATTGATGAGGAGATGAGACTGAATGGCAGGACGCAGATCATAATTTTGTCTGTTTTGTTGTTTTTGTCATCACTTTGACTCTTGACACTTTGAGTGACTGTTTTGCTTACACGCGTTTGGGAGATTCTTCGGGAACCCAAGGCTCATAAAGACGAGAATGACTTAACTCACCTTCTGTTGAATTCCAGCACATATAAATCGTGAGGAAGATGGAAACAACGTTCACAACATCCACGGCTACAGCAAAGACACCAAACACGATCTGAAGAGTGGGTGACACTGTAATGTGACTTCTTAAGAGTTGGAGATCAAATCATCAAATACAAACACAAACATTCACCTGGATATCCAGCTGTTGAGAGAGAACAGCGCCGATAGTGCTGCACATGTTGCCGAGAAAGCAATAGACTGAAACCACCACTTCTCCAGCATGTCCTTGTCTAACCGTACACCGTTGATATGTGAGCCTGAGAACGGAAAGCACTTATCAGAAATTCTCTATTTTAACCTGGCAGTTGCAATCTATAGTCAAGAATAGTGGACGCAAAGCAATGACTTACACAAAACATGACGTAAGTAACAGTAGAGCAGACAGCGCGAAGAGAGCGAAGGGAACACAAACTTTGTCGGCGTTGAAGGACAGGAGGCAGGCTATCGCGTCTGCACAAAACCCATACAAAGAAGGAAAATTACGAATGCGGTTTTCGGTCAAGTCGTTCATTTTGCGTCACCGAATAAGCGAAAACGGATCCGCTGGTGTGCAGCACACAGAGGTTGTGGCGCCCGGAGCAAAGCATCAAGGGCCAAATGTCTGACTGGCAGCAGTCACAGGTGCGCATGAGTCCCAGCGGATTGACGGGACTTCTGCTGCGCCTCCTGGAGGAGCGCACTTGTGTTATCATCAATCAAATAGATCCACACGTTAAACGCTCCGCCGTTCTTGTGCATAATTCCCCACAAATGGGCCTAAATTAAACGTACGTGACTGTTGGAGCACAGCACAGGCACACATTTTGTGTCTGAAGGGTTATATTTAAACAGGAGGAGTAAAAGCTGTTCCTCAAAAGAATTCACTATTAGTTTAAATTACCAGTCTAGAAGCTACTATACAGGACATAACATGTCAAACAAATGATAGCACCACAAGAATACACAATAATCTTTATTTTATTTTCAGATTTCACTCAAGCCAGTTCCTTCAATTCAGCACAGTACATGGTTAATGTTGAAAAGGGAGCCATTTATTGATTTTCTTAATAATTTGGGGGCCAGGTGGGTAATGTTCCTTCAAACTGTCTGCAGTTGAAGTCGCAAAGCCATTATAGCTTTATGCTAATTTCTCAACTAGGGTACATTAATAATACAACCTATCTTTCGTTATCGGAAAATATACATATTTAGTTTTGCATTCAGAAGTGTATCCTTAGTTTGTCTCCGTTTACGTAAGAAAACACTGAAAAGAGCAGCTATGAAATTGTCGAGATGAACTTTTTTTTTTTAATCATCAAGGGCAGTACATTATGCATAATGTACTATATATGCAAACGGAGCACAAAGAGACCAGCATCTCCCCTCCGACCTCAGCTGGCTTTAATTCCTTTGGAATTGCACCTAAACGCTCCAATGCAGTCATCCCACTCTGTCTGAAATGATCCACGATGCTTTTCAACAGTCCGTCCGCGGGCTTATTCACCCAGCAGCCATCTTGGGGGGGCTCATCGCTAGCTGGGCGGGGGTGGGGGTACTGACGATGGTCCCTCGGTGAATAAGGTCTACGGGGGCGGGGGGGGGGGGGGGGTGTCTGGGGTCAGGCCTCCAGGTGCCTGGTGATTCTTCGGACCTTCTCCTTCTTGTTGCTGTTGCCGTGCTTCTTCCAGGGCTTGCCGACGACGGGACCCGGTGCTCCGGCGCGGCCCGGGGGTCCGGGCTGACCCGGGGTCACGGGCCCGCTGCCGAGCTTGTAGCCCATGACCGACTGGACGCCCTTGGTGAGGGCGCGCACGTTCTCCTGGGGGAGGATGGGGGAGGAGAGAGGGGGGGAGGAGAGAGGGGGGGGAGGAGGTGAATCCTCTCGATGACACAGACTGCACACGCGGGCCATGCTGTACCGAGAAACACGCGCAAAAACCGGTGCTTCTTTTTATTTAGGAGTATGATGAGCGAGTGTGCATCATTTATATTTACATTTAGCAGACGCGTTTATCCAAAACAACGTACAAAAAGTACATTTGTCATAAGAAGGTGAAACACTATGCACACACATTGCTGTTAATACAGTAAGAAAGTCACCAGAAGAAGTTTCAAGCATTTCAATTGCTAGGTTAACCATTGCTAGTATGCAACATCTCTGCATAATTTAACACAGCCACGTATTAAACTGACGATAGCTTTGAGGTTGTTTCTCTGGTCAATAACTAAAAGTAGGCTATCACTCCTTCAGAGTTTCAAAGTTGGTATATCAAAACTGTTGGGATGCAACTGCACATCTTAATGTTAGGGATGCTACTCAATTCTACACACTGGAACACACTTATAAAATCACAACCCCTCTCAAATGTAATGCAAGGTCTGTATTCCTGTATTCTTTGTGCATTTATTGTTGTTATTATTATGCAGTTCCATCATACATGAATGAAGCTTGTTTTGAAGGATAAACGAGCCCCAGCCGTACCTGATTGAAGAAGTTTTTGTCCACGGGGTTTTCTATCCTCCGGACCTTGTGCAGGCTGATGGTGGGCCTGCATGGGGCGGCGTCCGGCCCGTCCGCGGTCAGGAAGGTGCTGTGGTGGGGCTGGAAGTCTGCAGCCTGGATGTGAGGCGGCGGGTGGCAGTAGCGGAGCTTGCCCTACGGGGAAGGAACACGACCATCCAACGTAAGTGGATGGTTGCCATGGATCCCTGCCATGGATGGAGGTTCTGTGCTCACTATGTGCTGCTGGCTGCCTAAAAAATCCACGAGTTAACCACACACACCCAGAGTACGAGTGCGAACAAGCAAGTGCAATTGAAATCCCCCCAAAAATAGAAAAGCCTGTTTTTTAAAGCCAGACTGAAGTTTTTAGGCGAGTATGCAGTTCAAGCAAATCTTAAATTATATATTAGGCCAACAAACCGCACCGTTTGGACATTTCTAATAAAAACAGCGGTTGATCTGCGGAGCTTACGTTGACGTAGTCCTTCAGAACGTATCTAGCCGACCGCGACTGGTCGGGCTGGCCGTGGGACGTCATGAAGCCCCTCATATCTGCAAGACAGGAAGACAGTCGGCTGAAAGTTTCACCCGACTAAAAAGACTCCCATTACCGTCCGGCAGAATCGGCAACTTTTTTAATGAACACAGCCGTCTCGGACCACTGACTCCTCCTCTGCAGTGTGCAGCGGACAGACATTCACGCTGCCCAGCGGACTGGAAGGGGCCGAGGTGTCGGGGGGGGGGTCTTACATCCGTAAGCCATGAGCAGCTCCTCCGCGGTGGGCGCCCGGTCGGGGTCCTCGTCCTCCCGGGGCCGGATGATGTTGACGCCGTACGTTCTCTCCAGGACGAGACGCGGGATGGTCTGACACACGTGAGCACTCGGGGGTTAAGGGACGATAGACTCTAGTCGGTCGTATTCGTTTTGGTTTTTGTCGGCTTCGCGCCGGTGAACTGAACGACGGCGCAGATTGGGGTGGACTGAACCAGTGACGGTTGAGTCCCATGGATGAACTTCCTCGCCAAACTAGCAGGCAGAGTGAGACAAACTCCTGACTGCTAGGGTGGGGCTACGGGTGCTGATACACTTGCTTTAGACCAAGCGTAAGCGTATGCGACCCGCTGTGTGTCCTGTGTGCAGACTTGCTGCATCATAACACGGCCCAAAACGGATTATAGTGGACGTCTCCACTTGGGGGAGACCACAACAATATCAAGATCCGGAAATCATACAAAAGCACGTGTATTGCATGCTCATGTAAATAAACAAAAAACGTAACCAACGAGATCTGTTGCCAGCTGGTCTGACAAGCATGCTTATCACTATGCATATGAAGACTGTGATCATAAAGGTGTGGGAAATTGCGGACTGGGTCCAGCAGTCTCTCCTTGAAACTTTCCCCCACGCTAATAATAACTTCCCTGACTCAGGCATCGAGGTCACTGTTTTTTTTTTTTGCACAGTCGCCAAGTTACAAGTTTCTTGTCAGTATTGCGTCTTGCGGACGCGTCGTGTTCGCTTGCGACGACGTGCGCGACCGACGCACCAAGCGGTCGCAGAATACACGCGGCATCCGTGATGCGTACACGTATGCGTTGTCTGCAGCAAGTGAATTCCAACCCCAACAGTTTCTCTGCAATCCCCGTTTTCACAAGTCAACGTGGGCATACACACCGACCACATCCATCTCCTAAAAGTGTGGGGCCAGAAATGACAGCTGAGAAATGAACTCCCCATGTCCGTCCAAAATGCCCTGGGACGGACAGACAGATTTGGAGACGGGAACGTCATAAATATAACGTTTTTAAAAACACACACAAGTGAAGGGTAAACCTGGCCAATTGGGTCAATGAAGACGGGAGGCTACGAAGCTTGGAAGTGAGCCATCGCACGTGGAAGGATATGAGGGAGATGGCAGGAACGTGGTCTCTCATCTGGTCGATGGGCAGGATGCCACAGCAGATCATCTCGGCCTTGGTGGAGACGAAGGAGGGCATCACCAGGCCCGGGCAGTCACAGAGGCACAGGCCAGGCTCCACAAACAGAGTCTGAACAAACCCCGGGAGAAACAACAGCAGGGGTCAGGGGTCGATCCGCAGACAACGCTGCCCCGTCTCAGGGATGCGATGTACAGGTAAGGGGTTTTCCTGGCTTACCTGAAAGTGCTTGGTGTGACCGGGCGTGGCCGAGACGGACACCTTTTTGTTCCTTAGAATAGTGTTGATGGTTGAACTCTTTCCCACGTTAGGATATCCAACCTGTTTTAACACAATTGCAATGTGAAATATTGGACCAAAAAAAAAAACCCCTCTGTACACAGCTTGGAGACACACACACACACACACACACACACACACACACACACACACACACACACACACACACACACACACACACACACACACACACACACACACACACACACACACACACACACACACACACACACACACACACACACACACACACACACACACACACACAATGGGATTTCCAGTGCACCGTAATTTCAGTGGCTATTCCATTGGAAATTAATTTTTAAGTATTTTTAAGTATTTCACTATACACAAGCTTTTGATAATATCTCTCAGGCAATGCTCTCCCATCTGTCGCCTCTTCCAATACAAACTATTCCCCACCACCCCTAAAGTCTTCTGCACCAGCCAGGCCCACTGGTGGGGTACTGCAGCACTCACCAGGCCCACGGTGAGCTGTCCTTCCTTGCACTGGGGCCCCTTGTGGACGGCCCTGAACATGGCCAGCAGCTCGTCCTTGTGCAGCAGGCGACTCGAGTTGCGGAAGGCGTCGTTGTCGGGCGAACCTGCCGCCACTCCCTCTTCCTCGTCCTCGTCGTCACCCTCCGAGCAGGTCTCCCAGTCCTCATCTGCCACCGTGACCTTTTCCCGCTGGTCTTCGTCCATGCTATCCTCCTCATCCTCATCATCCTCCTCCTCCTCCTCCTCATCCTCCTCCTCCTCCTCCTCATGAGCTTCTGGTTGCTGACCTTCCTTGACCACGCCAGGCTCCTCCTCCTGCTCTTGGTCTTCTGGTTCACTCTCTGCTTCCTCAGGCTGCTCGACCTCCATTCCCTGTGCACATTTAGAAGCAATCTTTGGTAAAAACATTCTGGAGGTGGTGTGCAACGGAGGGCCGTAGAAAGGAGACTGTCTTAGAGGGAAAGGTTTTCTTTGTCTCCACAACACAAAACCAAACAACTTGCTAGTTCTTAAAATATTAAAATAACGTATTCATCAGTTGGCGTGTTCATGTCGATGGTTGGAAATTTGTATTTACAGTTCTAAACACTTTCCACCTTCTTTCAACTATCGATTCTTTGACCCACTTTTTCCTCTGCATCCAGCCGGTCTGCCTCCGCCAGGGCCGACCAGAACACCGCCCTGAGGCCTTCCTTCTGGAAGTACCTGGCCCAGACCCGGCGCTGCTCCCGGGTCAGCAGGTCGGCCTTGTTTATCAGAATCATGTTCACCTTGTTCCTGGACACCTCCTTCACGTACTTCTCCTATGAGCACCAGAGACGGCAGTGTGAGTTTCTCTGAAGGCTTCCTTTGATTGTGGGCAATAGTGCAGGACATACATTGGACAACAAACGTAAGAGTGTCATTTTAAGGTTAAAATGTTTTGGTGGCAAAACATTTTAGAAAACACACAATCGGTGACCAGAGTCGAAGGATTCTAGTCATTTAAGGGTAATAGCATGCTTGGAAGGCCTCAACTCTTGCACATTTCAACCTCCACCCTTCCCCTCACATCGACACCTGACCCGATATCAACTGAGATTCCCATTGATGGTTCCAACTTACAAGGTCGGGGCAACGAAACAGCAGAGGATTTCTGCCATCAACGATCTGGACCACGACATCACTATGGGATCACAAATAATAAATGACGTTAGCATCGGTGTAACGGTGTAACCTTCATGTCACTCAAGGGAGTTCAGACTGGTCCCAAATGAGGAGTGACGAAATTTTACCTCCTCTCGATCACTCTCCACAGCTGTCTCCAGAAGTCCAGGTTCCTCTCGAATGGAGTGAGGATTAACTTCTGCTCCTCTTCCAGCCTTGTAAAATAATGAATTGAGACGGTTGTTGCTTGTTCTGTTTGTCAGTCAATGTAGTTGTATTGATTATGAAATTGAAACTAGATATGACATAAGATATACAGTTAAATAATAAAGACAGGGAAAACACTGTGCATTATATTGTTATAAATAATGGCACTTAAGCAGGTAGTTCATGCAGATAAGTAATCATTATTGAGTATCATAATTTACTGATGTTGAAATGTTTGCCTTTGCTCTTGTATGCCCAACAGCAATGATTGTGTTTAATAAAAAAAAAATACACTTAAAATTATCTACATATTAACTAAGAAAGTATAAGTTGACCAGGCCATCTGAAAACCGGTTACAAAACATTATGCAATAATGTGGCAAAACAAACCAAAACAAACTAAATACATACTGCGCGAGTTCCCTTCTCCATTCCAGGAAGCTGTCTCTCTCTGTCTGCTGAAGGACCTCAGCGCTGGTGTTCTCGTCCCACTTTGGGCTGTGGACAGCAACACAGAGCAGCTCAGCATTGGTCGGACGCACGGGGTCAAACTCACACGATCACATGGGGGTCAAGACACGGGGCGCCACCAAGCAAGATGTCTGCCGCCTTAAAGTCAGCGTACCGGCGGGGAATGCGGAGGAGCATCTTATTCTTTTCATGCACCTTCTTCAACCTGGCCCTCTCCTCTGTGGTGAGCAGGCCGGCCCTGGCCTCCGCCGGCACAAACTTTACGTTCAGTTTTTCTGAGAAAGGGACATTGCAACCGTCAGGGAATCGAGAAGACACACAGGGCTGGACAAGTGTATTTTGTTTATTCACCATCGTGACACAGTGAGACAGTGCCTCTTAACAGACAGAGATGAAGAACCCTCACCAGCAACAAACTCTGTGCCTGCTAGTTCGGCAGTGGCGAGGAAGTCATCCATGGAACTCTGTTCTGTCACGGACTGCAGATTCAGTCGACCCCAGTCATAGCCATCGTTCAGTTCGCTCGTGTGAAGCTGACAGAAAAATTACGAATACCATGAGACGAGGAAGTCACATCACATGTATGGGGCAAAATAACAAAACACTTTGACCAGGGATGGGATGAGTTTATCTTGAATGTCAACGGCACTAAGCAATAAGCAATAAGATTAAACAACACTTCAATCGTTGTGATGTGAGTTGTATCTTTGTATCTATTGCTAAATGTAATGCTAATACATCAATTGCGCTAAACCGCCAAAGAAACGCATCTGACGACATGTAGGCTACTTGCTACATGTTGTCAGATGCGTTTCATGCGCCATCGTTTCGATGCCTACCCAGGTGTCGATCTTCTTGTTTCCACGATTAGCGTGAAGTCTCTCCTTAATGAGGGATCTCCCGAGAGCGCCAGCTCCACCCCCCGTCTTCTTTTTGCCCATAGTGTTGTATTAAGTTCAGCCAGGCAGTGTTGTTTGTTAAGAAAATGAAGTTAGCCTAAATGTACACATAAATGATGATCTGTTACTCGCTCCACATGTGGAAAAAGCTTGTTGTCGTAACACCGGAAGTTAAATGGAACATACTATGTAGGTATGTCTTTAATTGTAACAATGCAGTTTTCCTTGACCATGAATAAGATTACCAATTCGGTCAAATAGATTAATAAATATATAATTTGTATAATATTGTGTATATTAGAAAAATATATAATGCCACATATTACTTAAAATAAAGAGAAAGTAACTAAGGATGGTACGGTCCAAATGCCTGTCCAGCTATTAAACACGCCATGAAGAACATGTTACGTTTCACATTAGTTCCTCATTATTGCACGTAGTCGGGTTAAAATAAAATGTCTCCGTACCAACACCATCACTACCACTAGAAGAATTATACTATAGCACTAGATATAGATAGATAGATAGATAGAGAGAGAGAGAGAGAGAGAGAGAGAGAGAGAGAGAGAGAGAGAGAGAGAGAGAGAGAGAGAGAGAGAGAGAGAGAGAGAGAGAGAGAGAGAGAGAGAGAGAGAGAGAGAGAGAGAGAGAGAGAGAGAGAGAGAGAGAGAGATAGATAGATAGATAGATAGATAGATAGATAGATAGATAGATAGATAGATAGATAGATAGATAGATAGATAGATAGATAGATAGATAGATAGATAGATAGATAGATAGATAGATAAATGGATGGATGGATGGATGGATGGATGGATAGATAGATAGACACTTTATTGATCCCCGTGGGGAAATTCAGGGTCCCAGTAGCTTACATAGTAGCAGACAACACACACAACATACAAGATAAGATAAGATAAGATATTCCTTTATTTATCCCCCTTAGGAGAAATTCACATTGACCAGCAGTACAGTGGGATAAAGGAGTCCAATAAAAATACAGAGTATAAACAATAAATACAGTAGATTGACCTAAATTGAGATAAAAATTATATGAGAGCTCTATAATAAGCTACTACATACATAATCATCCTATTGAAGATGAACTGAACACTTGGTCGATGAGTCTGACTGAGGTGTAAATATACATATAAATGTGCAGATGTAAAACAACAACATAACATAACACAACATAACATATACAGGCTGGCAAAAAAAGGAAAACTGCCTGAATAATATGGACAACAAAAAGATACAAAGTAAAAAAGTCCACATGAATGGGAAAGATGCTCTATGATGGTGTGTGATGGTAGTGCAAATAGGTCCAACAGTGCAAGGACAAAAATTGAGAGACCAGCATTCAGGGGTGACAGTACTGGCCGGTACGGCCAGTGCCCTTTCCAGACAGATGCAGAGTCGTTGGCTGAGAAGTGGTGTTGGAGCTTCTCAGAGTACAGTCGTTTAGCCTCTTTCACCTTCTTGCTAAACTTGTACTTCGCCTCTTTATATCTGTATTTGTCCCCACTGCTGAAGGCAGTGTGGACACGGCACTTCCTTATCCAACCTTAACCTTCTGAGTTTGGCTGTGAACCAGGGTTTGTCATTGTTATAACTCACCCTGGTGCGTGTTGGAATACAGCTGTCCTCACAGAAACTGATGTAGGACGTCACAGCCTCTGCGTACTCATCCAGACTGTTGGTAGCAGTCCTGAACACATCCCAGTCAGTAGAGTCCAAACACTGGTCTCACTGGTCCACTTCTTTGATGTCCTCACTACAGGTTTGCAGAACTTTAATTTCTGCCTGTATGCAGGAATCAGATGGACCAGAGTAAGTTCTTGAGGAGAAGACAGCTAAAAACATTTTACCAGAACCCTGCCTGGTTTCATTCCACACCCCAACTCCATACATTACAGGGCAGGCCAGCAGAGTAGTTTGCTCATACAAATACCTGGACTTTGTTAAAGGAAGACCTGTCTTTTAAGTTTCATGTTGAGAATTACTCACCAAAATTTACACACTTTAGTTTTAAAGTTCGGTTTTTACCTGAACAGTAGATTCTGTGACATTCAAGGAATGAATTGCAAAAAACAACAAATAGTACGGCAGTTAAGCGCAAAAATCGATCACTTTGCGATAAAAGCATGAAATGTGGTATGATGGCTCACAAAGGGGGTCTGATCAGATTTAGGACCGTAGGACCATATATGTGTGAAACTCCTCCGAAGGAGGAGCAAAGGCTTTGCTCACTTTCATTATTCCATTTATGGCCACAAAAATTGAATAATGAAAATGGCCACCATTAAAATGGCCACCAAAATGGAATAATGAAAGTGAGCAAAGCCTTTGCTCCTCCTTCGGAGGAGTTTCACACATCTCAGATGACCAATCAAACATAATGTTTAGTTGGGGCTGTCCATGATTGTGAATGCTGCTGAACATGTATATATAGAGCTTGACCAGGACTAGTACAATTTCTGAACATGGAGGCACCTGGCCAAGTAAATGAACAAGGGCAACTGCCTGCTTGAGGAAGAGGAAGAAGAAGAGGAGGAGCAGTAAGGGTGCATGGTGGTAGAATAGAGGGAAGAGACACAAGAAGACACCATGCTGTTTCAGATGAATTTCGGGCCACACTTGTAGACCACGTTATCAACCATCGGCTCACAATGGCAGAGGCAGGTCGCAGAGTGCAGCCTAATGTGCCCCGCTCTACAGTCTCCTCCATCATCCAAACCTTTCGCAGGGAAAACAGGTATGTACTCAGTCAATGATGGAATTATATGTTGAATAGGACAGCACACTGTGCATTTTGCAATTTCCCAGCTTGTTGCAATTTCCCAACTTGGGATTAATAAAGTATTTCTATTTCTATTTCTATTTCTATAAAGCAAGAGATGTAATTTACTAATTTACCTATTCATTTAGAGAGAGAGAGAGAGAGAGAGAGAGAGTGTGTGTGTGTGTGTGTGTGTGTGTGTGTGTGTGTGTGTGTGTGTGTGTGTGTGTGTTTTATAGGCCTACAGTAATATCTTACCTCAATGGGATGTTATGACACTAAAAATGACAAATAAACTATTGAATTATTGATGATACAGTTCACAGTAGTATAACAGTGCAGTGATGCATTACAAATGTGGTGAAGTTACTGTTAGTAAAACAACAATACAATTACATTAGTAACTCATTCTGTAAGAAATACATAAGGCATACATTACGAATGGTAATCCATTGTTGCCCTTTGAATTGTATGTCTAGGATTGGACGAAAACCCAACACTGGAGGCAGAGGAAAACTTCTCAATGACCAACAAGAACAAAATATCTGTAACATGGTGATGGCAAATAATGCCATCACACCGAGACAGATCCGCACTGCAATCATACAAGACAATGCCATATTCCAAAATGTCAACTCTATAAGCATCTCCACAATAAACCGGATATTGAACAAGCATCAGATGACCATGAAGCAACTTAACAGGGTACCATTTGAGAGGAACTCTGATAGAGTGAAAGAGCTGCGGTACCAGTATGTACATGTAAGTCAGTTACTGGTTGTCTATCATTAGAACCTTTTTACAATTAAGCAGTTGTTCCCAAACTTTTTTGGCTTCAGTACCCCCTTTACCTGATGTCTGAATCCAAGTATTTGCTTAATTAGTGCCTCCCACGCAGATCTATCTAATACTGTGGGTTTTACTGTAACATTTCAGTATGTCTAGTCATTGATGATTTCCCCCTCCGCTTTCTCTCAAATACCCTCTGTAGTACCTCTGCCTATCCCTAGGGGTATATGTACCCCAGGTTTGGAACCACTGGAGTAGTGGCCAGTAGAATATTGAACTTGTGGAAGAGAACATAGAACATTCCTTTGTCATTTTCTGTTACTCTAGTATGACTCTTCTGTATGACTGATTTTATGCTTTTTTTTTTACTCTGTTGTAGAGAATAATGGCATTGGAAGGAAATGAGACCCCTCACATCCTTGTGTTTGTGGATGAAGCTGGCTTCAACCTGGCCAAGGGCCGAAGACGTGGCCGTAATATTATTGGCCACCGGGCCACGGTGGATGTCCCAGGCCAGCGTGGGGGCAATATAACTATGTGTGCTGCCATTTCTGAGAATGGTGTGGCCACTCACATCCCCAGTCTTGGCCCATACAATACACAGAAGCTCCTCATCTTCTTGGACCGCCTTCATTCTGATTTGATCGCTGAAATTGAGAGAGGTCTCGTAGGGCCTCACCTACCAAAGTATGTAATTGTGTGGGACAATGTGAATTTCCACCGTGGCCCGCTCATCAGAGCCTGGTTCACTACTCATCCAAGGATGGTCATGGTGTTCCTACCACCTTACTCTCCTTTCCTCAATCCTATTGAGGAGTTTCTCTCCGCTTGGAGGTGGAGAGCGTATGAGCATCAGGCTCAAAATCAGAGGTCCTTGCTCCATGCAATGGACGCTGCATGTGATGATATTACAGGAGATCAGTGCAGGGGATGGTTGCGACATGCACGCCGTTTCTTCCCTCGTTGCATCGCAAGGGAGAATATACGCTGTGATGTGGACGAGAATCTGTGGCCAGACAGACAGCAGCGTGTGGATGACCAGGAGGGTGAGGATGATGGCCAGGAGAGGGAGGGTGAGAACAGCGACCAGTGAAGAAATGTTAGTTTTAAATCTCCGGCTTTATTTACAGCACTGTAGGCCATCCATCCATCCATCCTCTTCCGCTTATCCGGGGTCGGGTCGCGGGGGCAGCAGCCTAAGCAGGGAAGCCCCTACATACATATCAACTACATATCATTTTCCTTGTTTTTTGTGTGTATGTGTTTATATTACAGTATATTGTGCTGTATACATTTTCTTTTAACGCCGATGTATGGAAGTTACTTCATGTGTGTGAATAAAAATGGTTACAATTTCCTTGGCAGTATGAGTGCAATGTGTGAAGTCAAACCTTGGAGGGTACGTCCAGTCTGTTTCGAGAAATGAGCCAAAGCAATTGAGAAGGATCTTTTGCCTTTTGGTGGCACTGACTATTTATATGGGAAAGGAATTTAGTTTTGAAGCATGAGTGAACGGTTTTGGGAGAGTAACGAGCTTTTGCAAGTGAACTATGGTGTTGTGCTGAACTGTAAGACTGTTCTGCCAAATGATCTTAGTGTTTTGAGAATGTAATTTCCGTTTCAAGAAATGAGCCAAACCAATGGAAAAAAAACTGTAAACACGCCATGAAGAACATGTTCCGTTTCACATTAGTTCTTCATTATTAGACGTCGTCAGGTTTTTTTCATCATAAAATAAAATGTCCCCGTACCAACACCATC
>JAXIVH010000744.1:0-2500 GCA_036785325.1 Urophycis tenuis
AGACGAGGCACACATTGTGCTTCTCAGAACTTTTCTTCAGATGTCCACTGGCACCTCTGAACAAATAATAAGTATCCTGTGGTGGGATCTCCTAGACACTATGAATATGTGTTGGAGTTAGAATAACTTATTATCCAACTTCTGTTGTATTAATGCTGTAAAAGAGGCTAATGTCTGTCTGTCGTTCTGTCTGTCACTGTGTGTTTGAGCAGGATGTCCTCATCTTGACCAAACATGGGCAACTTTCACAAAATATCCATATGTCATTGCATTTTAGTTATGGAAGAAGTACATGTAAGCTATTCATATCACCACCATCTTTCATAATGGATGCAATGGTGGTGGTATAGGAGAGCCACATTTGGGAAACTGACAAATGTAATTTCCACACACACAAGTATCGGGTGTGTATGTGTGTGTGTGTGTGTGTGTGTGTTTTGCAGTAGAAAACCATAAATATTGTCTGCATGTTACCAAGTTGTCAGGTCAATATAAACACAATGTATTATACGAGCCACCTCATTACACACCATGTACAAGCCCACGCTAGGCTGCTCCCCTTGCTTTGTCATCCAGAATCGCAGTGAGACGTAATGCCAAGCGGAGGTTCCTGCAACTTCCACACAAGACGCGCCAGCTGGTTGTTATTCGGTCCGCGCTACAGAACCAACCTCAGAACAGTGACATGGGCAGAGTGTGGACTGGTGATCAGAACACTTCTTTTTCAGAGTCCAACCACACTTTGAAGAGCCAAAATGTGCAAGACTGAGGCTTCTGAAATAATATATCATCGACATTATTGGACAACCTCTCATACTCAATTAAAAATGAAAACGGTTAATTTCTTTCTGGGAAAAGTTACTTGTGACTAACTAGGGTCGGCCACTTGTTCTCAAAGTGTTCTCAAAGTGTTTTTTATTATGTCCTCTGTTTATGTGTGTGTGCGCACATGCACGCCTGTGAACGTGTCTGTGTGTACATGGTTGCCTGTCAGTGTCTTGTATCTGTGTGTTTCTTAATATGCACTTTTTCCTGTGTCTAGCTAATGAGCTAACAAATAAGCCTCACAGCCCAATTACGCTAGACAAACACCACCAAAAAATTGTTGACATACAAAACGCTTAACAGGCTTCCCGCACGTTGCAAAGACATGCTGATGGTCTGCTAAATGTCTGGTGGGATCTGCATGGGCCAAAGGGGTAGAGTAGAGAGAGCATAAAACCACAGCATAATGGCAGTGAGTTGGCTGCGACGGGATAGGCAACAGATTGGTGTTGGTCCCCGGGAGGATGAGAGTCGTCACCTTGGCAACGCGTGACTGACGGCCGGGCTGGAGTCAGGCTGAGCCGGGGCAGATGGGCGGCTGGGACGGGGTGGATGTTTATGAGGCATTCTGAAGGGCGGGGGTGGGGTGTGTGTGTGTGTGTGTGTGTGTGTCTGGGGGGGGGGGGGGGGTTTGAGTCTGGTTTTGGTCAATTCTCTATGTCTGTTCTGGAATTTCAGGCAGGATCAACCCAGATACATGATGCAAGATACACACACACAAACATACACAGAATAGCCATCGTCTCTCTCTCTCTCTCATCTCTCTCTCTCTCCTCTCTCTCTCCTCTCTCTCTCTCTCTCTCTCTCTTTCTCTCTCATCTCCTCTCTCCTCCTCTCTCCTCTTCTCTCTCTCTCTCTCTCTCTCTCCCCCCCCCTCTCACTCTCTCTCTCTCTCTCTCTCTCTCTCTCTCTCTCTCTCTCTCTTTCTCTCTCTCTTTGTCCCCCCCCCCCCCCCCCCTCCTCTCTCTCTCTCTCTCTCTCTCTCTCTCTCTCTCTCTCTCTCTCTCTCTCTCTCTCTCTCTCTCTCTCTCTCTCTCCCAACAGCTCCTGTAGAGATCTGCTTTCATGTTCATGGCATGTACATGTCACGCTTCTTGTAGGATCGTATTGCAATGGAAGACATGCAATCAAATGGAATGATATTGCATACTAATGCGCACACTAGGTATGAAATGGTTCACAGAACTCACAGTTGGGCGCGATACGTGATGGTGGCGTCACGGCGAGGTATGAAACATTTATGATTTGAAACTTTTTTAATTTCGATTTCGATTTTCCACATAGTACTATAACAGTAAATAATGTGGATGGCTCGGCTTCCAGCAGCACTTGGAACATAACTTGTGCCTCCTTTATAACATAAATTATAAAAAAATAATTTAAACCCATCAAAGAAATGCATAGATCAGGAGCATATGGCAACATTTAGTCCCACAGCATTGCCTTGACATTAAGTAGGACCACTTTTTTCTAAAGATTAGTCTATCAACATGACATCAAAGTGCAACGGGCCTTTTTATCTCCCAGTCTGCTGTAACGAGCCGCTGCAGTACGCTTGCTAACAGTTACAGTTAGCGCAAGAGAAGGATCTTCTGACAATCTTCTGACAACCTCGCACAACACAACAAAACGTTCTTCTGTTGTGTCATACGGCAGACATTACCGTCCTGGGCAA
>JAXIVH010000744.1:15000-17500 GCA_036785325.1 Urophycis tenuis
CTGTCTACTCGACTTGTTCACTTCACTAATATTAGCGTTAGTGCTCGTTGCATCAGGCGACACCAGTGCTGTTTTTCCAGTGGTGGGTCGTCGGCCATGACGCAGTCCCTGATTGGCTTGGTTACATTATCGGTCCCTGATTGGCTCCGATTACGTTGTAATTTCTGGAAATCGACGTGGGCAGCGAGAGGACCAGACCGAATGGTGTAGCGAAACAGAATGTGAGGTTACATGATCAGGATGGCCTCCATGCTAATAGCCAGCTATTAGTGAGCAAAATGGGCTGTTGGAAGGAATATCCATTTTTAGTTGCCTCTGCATGGAACATATCAGATTTTAGTTTCTAGTTGGTTGTTTTGTTCCAAATGTTTCTGTTCTCCGCTATCTCTGTTTCACAACTCTCAGATCTGACCTACAGCCCCTTTAATGAACAAGAATAAGAGTGACTGTATTCAAAGAGACACAAAGGACGAGGTGGACTAGAATAAAAACACCAAAGTCAGCCTGGGTTGTAAATTCATGCTGTTCACCAATACCTTGATTATTGCTTGGTGAGTAATGACTTACAACACACAGAGCCTACGACTGTTCTCATATGTCATTTGATTTTTTTTTTCCTATGAAGTGTCCACAACTTAGCAGCTATTTCCGAACTCTAAACGTGATACAATGGTTTGTTAATTCATAATTTGTTACATCGCATCATGGTGAGACAACAGGAAGATAGCGCATGGGCGACTAGAGCCAGCCACACCTTGTCACAAAGCAAGGAGTTTTGCAAAAAGGATTTAACACTAAGTTCTGTTTCCTTCCTCCTGAATCAATTGCACCACATCCCAGTATATACCTCCCAGTACACACACCTCCCAGTATATACCTCCCAGTACACATACCTCCCAGTACACGACACCTCCTAGTTACACACATCTCCCAGTACATACCTCCCAGTACATACACCTCCCAGTACAAGCACCTCCCAGTACACACAACTCCCAGTATATACCTCCCAGTACATACACCTCCCAGTACAAGCACCTCCCAGTACACACACCTCCCAGTATATACCTCCCAGTACACATACCTCCCAGTATGCACACCTCTAAGTACACATTCCTCCCAGTACTCATAGCTCCCAGTACACACACCTCCCAGTATACATACCTCCCAGTACACATTCCTCCCAGTATACATACCTCCCAGTACACATTCCTCCCAGTATACATACCTCCCAGTACACATTCCTCCCAGTATATACCTCCCAGTACAAATTCCTCCCAGTATATACCTCCCAGTACACATTCCTCCCAGTATACATACCTCCCAGTACACATACCTCCCAGTATACATACCTCCCAGTACACATTCCTCCCAGTATATACCTCCCAGTACAAATTCCTCCCAGTATATACCTCCCAGTACACATTCCTCCCAGTATATACCTCCCAGTACACATTCCTCCCAGTATACATACCTCCCAGTACACATACCTCCCAGTATACATACCTCCCAGTTCACATTCCTCCCAGTATACATACCTCCCAGTACACATTCCTCCAGTATATACCTCCCAGTACAAATTCCTCCAGTATATACCTCCCAGTACACATTCCTCCCAGTATATACCTCCCAGTACACATTCCTCCCAGTATACATACCTCCAGTACACATACCTCCAGTATACATACCTCCCAGTTCACATTCCTCCCAGTATACATACCTCCCAGTACACATTCCTCCCAGTATATACCTCCCAGGACACATTCCTCCCAGTATATACCTCCCAGTACACACACCTCCCAGTATACATACCTCCCAGTACACATTCCTCCCAGTATACATACCTCCCAGTACACATTCCTCCCAGTATATACCTCCCAGGACACACACCTCCAGTCTAGGGCGTAATTTTGCATAGGGACTGAGGGACGTGTCCCGACCAGCTTTGGGAAAGAAAGGATTGTCCCTAACACTATTTTGATTTACTATTTAACATAACGGAAATGTATTTTACATAATACATTTAACATAATATTTTTTGCAAACTCATTCGTAGAGGGCTAATCGTCATATCTTTTGGTCGACGTGGCCACCTCAGAGCAATGTTCAGTGAAGATGTCATTTGATTGGCTGAAGCCGTCATCTGAAGTTTACATCAGAGGCTTCTTAAGATATCAGGCTGTTGCAGACTTTTTTTTTTTTTGGGGTGGGAGGGGGGTCTCTGTGAAGTGTCCCTACCAAAGTTGAGACCAAACTTAAACCCTTGCTCCCAGTATATACCTCCCAGTACACATTCCTCCCAGTACACACACCTCTTAGGACACATTCCTCCCGGTACACATACCTCCCAGTATATACCTCCAGTACACACACCTCCCAGTATATACCTCCCAGTACACATTCCTCCCAGTACACATACCTCCCAGTACGCAGACCTCCCAGTACACATTCCTCCCAGTACACATTCCTCCCAGTACACACACCTCCCAGTACACACACCTCC
>JAXIVH010000744.1:30000-32500 GCA_036785325.1 Urophycis tenuis
TTGCTCTTTGTAACTTAGCACTTAGCCAGAGATGCTAGCGAGCAATGGTTAACCTAGCAAGTGAAATGCTTGAAACTTGTTCTGGTGACTTTCTTACTGTATTAGCAGCAATTAAATATTTCACCTTCTTATGACAAATGTACTCTTTGTAAATTGCTTTGGATAAAAGCGTCTGCTAAATGCCCTAAATGTAAATGTATATGTAAATGCAAATGTTCTTTTCAAAAATAATTCCGGAACCATGGGGAAAAGAAAGAAGGTATTTCTGATTCACATGTTGCCGTCCTCTAAACTGTAAGAACCGTAATGAGGAACTCTCTGTGTGCTATGACATTTATTTAGTTTCTCCCACCTTTCGTTCAACCCGTTGCAGTGGGTTGGGAGTTGTATCGCATTCACAACAACTTAAAAATGTTTAAAAAAAAAATGAATTGCAATATCCAACTACTTTTATAAACATGAACCATATCTATGCATGGCTGGATAAATAAAGTGGAAAATAAATGATTAAAATCGCCCTTCTATTTACGCGCGTTCCTCTGGCTTCTCAACAGAATACTGAAAGTGCCAGGGGGTTAAAAACAAAATGCAGAAAGCCATTGATCCGCCATGGTGAATGATTCATGGTTTATTTGTTGAGCAGCTTGTGATGCCATTCACTGTCCTGAGGGGATCCACACGGACAATTTACGCTATAGTCTATGTCAACAGTCATGGCAATGCCAAATACGTCACCATGGCGACCAGGATGGCACCATCCTCCCGGTCGCCATGGCATCCCAGAGAGGGGCGCATTCTCTCGTGACGCCGAGAGTCGCTACGTCTCATGATTCAGCCGGCGTTTTCATCCAACACAGCACATTTGCCATCAGTAAAACAACGTTTCCATACTGCACATCTATACATGAAGTATGGTAAACAAAATGAGGTGAGGCCGGGAGAAAACACTGGAAACAGCAACAGTGGACGACGCCAGCACCCTCTGTGATGGTAATGACAAGCCGATGTACGTAGCTCCGTCGCAAGGAGAAAACAAAAAGTGACACAACGGGCAGCAATAGCTCAGTAGGCAGAGCCGGTGGACAGAGCAGGTCGTCCACTAACCGTAGGGTCGGCGGTTCGATCCCCTTGATCCCCCTCCTCCTCCAACTGTCCACATGTCGAACCCCACAAATGCACTGATTGATTCGCTTTGGACAAAAGCGTCTGCTAAATGCCCCGTTACATTTTTTTTTTGCATAGATTTTGTATAAGACATGCCGTACTAAAATGACATAAAATAATAGGCCCAAAGTAATCACATTTATAGTTTTTCTCGATTGCTTTGATGCAGCAGTCAACTCAAACTCCACATTTTCAAAACAGTTAACACACAGGCCGAAACAGTGGCACTCATGGTCAAAATTACACATTTTGTTTGTTGGCTCTAACTGTGCCAAAACATTTAAAATATGCAACAAAAGCAAATTTTGCCTTCAAACACCACAACTTGCAAACAAGTGTATGAGCTCTTCCAATCAACCATTACACAGTGGACAAAAAAATACAATATACAGCACTCAGTGCGAATCAGTGCACCATTGCTTGTCATTGTAGCCTATACGTAGCTTTCATGCCAGTGCCATTTGTTGTCAAATTTGCCTTCTTGCAAAGAATTGGATCCAGAATCAGAAATGCTTTGAAGCAAATTTTATTGATTCCATTGATTTTTTTTTTTTTTTTATGTGGCTGAAACTGAAATACTAAATATTACACAAAATACATGTAAACGTAAAGGGGTATTTATATAGCAGACACTTTTGTCCAAAGCGACTTACAATCAGTACATTTGTGGGGTTCAACATGTAGACAGTTGGAGGTGGGGGATCAAGGGGATTGAGAAGATCGAACCGCCGACCCTACGGTTAGTTGGCGACCCACTCTGTCTACCCACTCTATCCACTGAACTACTGCCGCCCCAAAATAAAATATATTTTAGTAAAGTATAAAAAACTATAACTGTTTTAAGGCCTGCAGACTGATTGCAAATTGAAGATTTGTGTGAAGGAGTGTCAAACAGGTGCTTCAGTGATTTCATACTGATGTAGGTAGTTCTAATAGTTAGGAACAGATGGTTTCTGTTTGGTTACCATAGCTAAAACAATGGAGTTTGGACTGCTTGAATTACATCCGTGTTAACTGTTCTGCAAAAGGGTGGGGAAAATGTGTCAATCCCAGAAAATGAGTGGATCCCAGTTTCTTTAAGCAGGTCAAAGGAATTGAAAAAAACTATAATACAGTTCATTCCATTCTTTGTCAGCAATACAAAATCACCACAGCAGTCACGTGCATTTCATTGTGCCGTCCAGAAGGAGTTGTCCGTCTGCATAAAAGAGGCCTGGACAGATCACAGGCCAACAGGGGGAACACACAAGCCCTGCCCTGTTGTTTCCCTTGAGTTTGTTTAGTTTGGTTTATTTGAGAGAAGGGTCAGTGCAAATTAATAAAAACACCCGGCATC
>JAXIVH010000744.1:37500-47619 GCA_036785325.1 Urophycis tenuis
GAGAAAGGTAGGAGGTTTGTCTGATGCCCACCTGTAGGCAATAGACCCATTTCACAGAGGTGGCATCACTTATCTTCACTAAAGTAGTGAAGAGAAGTCCGGTGGTGGTACATAAAAATAGCAGAACCCATAATGAGTGTTATGAGCCTCTGGGAAAGGGGTCTATACCATCCCACAGAAATTGGGGACTGAACTCAGAACCTTTAAGGTGGGAATACGCTAGCCATCACTATCCTGCCCAGCCGTTATCATTATTATTTTCATATAATAGACACATTTAATTATTAATTAGTTAAATATTGAATTACTTGGTGAATGGTACTGTCAACATTAGTCCTGCTTATTTTTGTCTATGGGTTGAATGCCAAAGGCCTTCTGATATTTCTATCTGCATGAACTAATTTAAAAATGTTCAGCATGTTACATTTAATTTGATTTACTGGTGTGCCATTTATATATGTATTATATCACACAGAATGTGTACTAAGATTAAGAAAATGTATTTCATGTTGTAGGTTAGTGTTTTAGATAAACTTTAATTTGTACAGAAATTCAATAAAAACAATAAAACATTTGGTCTCAATAATACTCAATAATAACAATAATTTCACATCCCTCAATTAGCATCCATACCAACACTGAGCTGTGCCCTTAGTGTAAACTAACCCTTCCTAATCGAGCGACTTAATAATGAGACTTCTGTGAGTTGCTGCACAGGACGTATCCAAACTGTGGAGGAGTGCGAGCTAATGACTGTAATAAATCATTTATCATACATCAGCATTGGTTTGACTCTCAGGTAAATGTGTTGGATAGGATCCAACAACCAGGAACAATTGTTATGGAGCTGATGCAGGAAAAAAAAACAACAACCGCGCTGCTTTTAGAGAAACGTTGGATTTTATCGCACATTTTGTCTTGATGAGAATTAGTCACATTCTGCGCGTTCTCTGACCCAGCAAGTAAAAGTTGGGATTTCTTTAACCGGCAAAACTTTTACTGGCACCGAAAAAGCATTATTCTTGCAATCAATTCTTTTCATGCATTTCTTAGTCGTGCATATTTTCTCAGAGCAGTGACTTGAATCTAATTTGCTGGTGATCCTGCACAAACACGAAATGTTTTTTTTTTTTTGCACACAATAAAAGAGAGGGTATAAATGCAGTTGCACTTTCACCACACAAAAATGCATCCAACGAAATCACATTATTATTGTACAAGATCACATTATGGCTTCATCTCTCGTACCTCACACAAAACTATTGTGTAGAGTTAAAAACAGTGAAGGATATGATATGTATAGAGACAAGTGGATACAAGGGTCAGCCTATAGCTCCAATTCATCTCATATGTGGGTCAAATATAAAAGACTTTGGGTGTGCCTGACCTTGGGAAAAAATCCAGTTCTAGAACAATCCTTTTTGTGCCACAATCAAGTCAGGCTCCAAGGTCAAACCAGCAGAGGAATACAAATAACATATTTTTGTTCAATATTTAAAGTCTTGGGATTAAGAGATCAGTGAATAAAATGAATGGGCATATACAGAAGGTCATATGAATCTCAACAATTCTGAGGTTAAGCCATTTAGAATAAATAACACTGATATTTGAACAGATACACACCAAAAACAAATGAAATGCAGAAAACGTGCCATTTGCTACATCTTTGAGTGTAATATACATGACGAAACTTGATTATTTTTTGGCACTGGATTTAACAGTTGTCGTTTCCATAGACACATAACTGCACTCCTGTGAAAAGTTGGCTTCACTATAAAAAATGTCATCCTAACAGATTACATTCCCGGTTCTCTGTTAATTTATGCATTAGATAGAACTGAGAGATTACATCCAAAGGCAGATCGCCTCTTATTGAAAGATAGATTCACCTTTGATTCAGCGCTGCCAATGCCATTGAGCCACATTTAATTTAGCAGGAGCTGAAATACTTCATTTATCTTTGGAGCACGTAAACAACTACAGACACTGTGTCTCCTGATCCTAAATTAATTTATTTCCTATGTTATGTATGATGAAGATCTTTTCTGTTGTGTGTGGCTGAATGGCATGTATGTATTATTTATTATTATTTACTATTATTTTGTATGTATTTACAAGGCGTGAAGCCAACTGACCCCTCGCTGCTCTTTTGCCACGTGTTTAACCCATTATTTGATTACAATCCAATGATTTCTCCCATCCAAGATAGAGGGCTATAAATAACTCACCGACTGTCACAGATTCAGAAACTCATTAAACAGAACAGATGATCGGTGTTGATTTGTGCTAATTATAACATCGAGTACACTATTCCCAACCCCCAGAAAATATGACCGGCTTCGACGAAGCTGCGATCAAACAAGAGAAAAAAAAAGACCTTGAGCAATGATTGGCTTACAAACAGGGACCAAAAAATGTATTTGTAATATTTGATTTGAAAATAAAAAGGTCCTTCAAACGCTCACAACACAGCAATCTCATCATTGTCACTAGATATTAGATTGTAATATATGACATTTATTTCAGTAGCTTAGTGTACAGGACGCCTCAACCTGCCTGGGGAATCGAGGTTGCTTTGCATTCAATCCACCGCATACTGATCCATGGAGTGACTGGAGCACATTGCGTTATATTCTTGGGTTAGATCATTACATTACGTTGCACAAGTACCCAGTCTCCAGCCTCTTCACCGCGCGGGGGGGGGGGGGGGGGTTCCTGCGGGGCGGCTTGGGGCTTGTCAGGAGACGCCCTGCAGGCGTTGGCCGGGCACCATGTTTGTGGGTCTGTCGTTGAGGTAAGGATGGCTGGTCTTTCACACCCTGTCCTCCTCGTTTGACTTCACTCATTTGTCACTACTAATCAATGTAACCTGTTCTTCACGTGGCCGATCTATATGTGGATGCTATTTCCAGCACTCCATTTTCCAAGCAAGGACATCAAGGATTAAAAAGAAAATAATAATAATAATAGACAATGCATTATATTTAAATATATATTATTATTGTGTATGATATATATACGTACACAAAATAAAATGTTATGTATATTTTTGCAGTGTCAAGTGCTGGCCTATAGGCCCCCCAGGGGGTCAGCGTCGATCCAAGTTAAGGTGCAGGCCCGGTTCTGTGTTCCCCACAAATGAAAGGTCACGCAGGCAGGCCCAATGAATCAACCCAGCGGGCCCTGCCTGCCACCAGACAACTGTGATGAATCCCCACCAGGAGAGAGGAGGATGCGCGAGCAAGGAGGTCATATGCATGGAGCATATGCATTGATAGCGTGTACGGGCAACGCGTAACTAAGCCATGTGAGGGCAAAGGAAGGCTGACATGCTCATATGCATGCTAACACACCCGCACACACACACACCCACACACACACACACACACCCGCACACACACACACCCGCACACACACACACACACACACACACACACACAGACAACATGGGAACGCCCTGCTGGCGGAAAGACGACACGATTCCGCAAATGGGGGGGTAAACCCGCTGGAATACACTTCCTACAGGCCAAGGTCAGCAGCCGTGCAAGGTTATTAGCTACGCCCTGCGCGCGTCGAACCAAGACAAACTGGCAACTCATGAGCTGATAAGCGAGCCCATCCATCTGTGGGACCATTTGGGCAGCGCTACTTGCTAAGTTTGAGTGTGTGTGTGTTTCTCTGTGTGTGTGTGTGTGTGTGTGTGTGTGTGTGTGTGTGTGTGTGTGTGTGTGTGTGTGTGTGTTTCTGTGTGTGTGTGTGTGTGAGACAAACACCCGCACATGGGCGTTGTCATTAGTGTTCTTAATGACATTACATTTTAAACGACTTGTAATTAATACCCCTTCCCCCTTTGTATGAAACAGCATGTTAATTTTTATGGACCACTTTAATTGTGTTCCCTGTAGACATATCCTTGGGATTTGTTTTATTCATGCGGAGTAAGTCGTTTCACGTCATATGTCTACAGCTTGACAGCATTGTAACTGTACAGGCTATGTAGCAAATCCCCCAGAATTGCCGTGGCTTACTCATTTCATAAAGGTGCATGTGAACGTGATGTGAAACAGTTCGCTTTAATAAAAGAGGAAGCCCTATCATTGTCTTGACAGAATACTATTTTGGAATAATACATTAGCCAGTGTGCTAAAAATGGCTTGGAAGCAAGAAGCATGCCCTGGCATGTAATGGGCTTTCCATATTAATTGTTTCGACACTCGCTGCCTGCATTTTCTCTGCCCCCTATTCATTTCTCCATCTCTGGTCCTCTGAACTCGGGTGTGCTCTGAAGTCATTATCCGTTTCTCTGGCTTTGTATGCTGCAAGTAACAAACTGCAGATTGAGGCTAACACATATTTAGGCACTTTAGACATTTGGGTATAAGAGGATGACACCTGAATCAACTCCTGCACAATGATCAAATGAATTAGGAATCTAGTAAGATACCCAATTGAACGGACCCTTTTCACAGAGGCATCATTGTGTGTACCAGGGCATGAGTGGTAGACATATCTTCACTCGTTTAGGATGCTATCCACAGCCTGGAACACAAAAGCAGCAGACCCATAATGTTATGAGCTCCTGTGTTTGTCCGATGATGATGCATCTGGGAAAAGGTTCTTTTGGGAGTTTAAGGACTATAACTAAATAAACTAGAACTCTACTCCCATTAGTTGCTGCGCTAAAACAGCTCCTTCTTGTGGTCCAAGTCAAGTGCATGGTGGTTGGGGCCACTGATTCAAGGGGTGATAGTTCTCAGGTTCTCCCGGAGAAGGTTGTCCAGACAGCTGCCCATGGTCATAAGAGCATCTCCCGATGTTGGCTCTTGGCATCTGGACTGCTTTACAGAAGCTCTGGCCCCCTGTTTCCTAAAACGGAATGGTGGTGGGGGGGGGGGGGGGCGGCTTCACCTCTGCTGTCCTCCTCTATAACAGTGCAGCTGGATGGTTGGTTGAGACAAAACAAAGACCCTGTCATAGAATCTGACCTGGGATGGCTACAGCAGCCTGCTCCAGTACCCTGTGGCTCGGTCAGTGGAGAGGAGTCTGGCTGTATTCCCGGGGCGTTGCTCATCGGACGTGCTGCCAGACAGCAGGATGCACGAGGGGAGAAATTATTTGCACTTTGAACGCATGCCATCATACTTATCTGGGAGTGCCAAGGGTGCCAAAAAATGGCTTAATCACAGTATTTAAGTCTCAAAGATTAGCATGCCAGCAGAGAGAGAGAGAGAGAGAGAGAGAGAGAGAGAGAGAGAGAGAGAGAGAGAATGAGAATATTTTCTAATGTTCAGCAGAGTAGCTTCCAGACTATGACTAGTGTTATGTGATGCCTTTGCTCAGAAGACCTTTAAGAATGCAGGTAACTTAAAGCCATTCATGAAGGACGTTCATTTGAGCACTGCAGGACATCTTTGTCTTGCATTTTAAGACGGTTCAAAAGGAATAATCTTGAAATAAAAACATACATATGAATGTACTTGCGCAACGCTACAAAAAAGATGAAATAGACGAGGACATTGCTGAGAAAGAAGGGAGCTGTCTGCCTGAGGTCGTCACGCAGTTTGCAAAGAGGCAACAGGACATTTCTGATTGTTTCAGTTTCAGTTCAACACACACACACACACGCACACACACACACACACACACACACACACACACACGCGCACACACACACACACATCTGCCTGCAGTCACATCAGTGTTGTTACTTTTGTTTTGGTAGCTTAGCGGGCTAATCATGGCCGGCGAGTTGAAATTCGAGGAGCTGCACTGCTCGGGTAGGACACTGCTCCGCGGTTTATCCCGGATACCGCCAACCGCAAAAATTTCCGCGTTGGCCTGGGCCAGTTGGCAATCCCTGGAAACGAATAAGAACATGACAACGATGAAAAAAATTGAAGATGTAGAATTTTGTTTAAAAATTTAATAAGACCCCCCCCCCCCCCCCCCCCCCCCTCTATATCAGAAGTCCATACTCTCTCACAACCCCTTTGCTGCTAAACCCGTGCGCCACTGAGACTGAATATCCCACGCTGGGAACGAGGGCGCCCTGGGGAACGAGGTGAGCGGCAGCCGCGGCGGCCCGGCCGGCGGCCCGGCCTGAGCGGCGGCGGTTGTGTGTGTGGGGTTAATTGGATGGCGGCTTAAGGTCGCCTCGGGGGGTAAAGTTACTCTGGCGTGGCGGTTTAACAGAAAAGTGGTGTGGGGATAAACGAGGAGCCTTTGTGAGGAGGAGCTACCGAGCCAGAGCTGTTAACGCCACCGCGGGCCCCAACACGCCGCGGTTTCTATAATACATGTGTTGCTTAACGACGAATCTATTGATGAGAGGCAACAACAACAACAACAACAACAACAACACAACTCCACCGTGCAGTGCGGTGGGAGGGTTTGCTTTGTGCAGCAGCGGGGCTCCGTGCTTCAGGAGGGGTTTTGTACCATTCGAAAGACTGGAAGACTGGAATCCCCATCGAGTGACTATTACATGGCGTTGCTTGTTTACTGGTGCTGCAACCCGTTTGGCTAATGAATGTGGAGCATTTACTGTAGCAGGTCTACCGCATAGTCTAATACGGGCTATCTTTTGGATGATCTTTCACCACATGCTCAAAATATGTAACATTTCGTTTCACTTTACACACACGCACGCACACACGCACACGCACACACTCACGCATGCACACACACACACACACACACACACACACACACACACACACACACACACACACATCTTTTGTATTAATCTTTCAAAAAGGACTGTGGCTTTTGGGCCTATTATAATAAAACATACAATCCCATGTGGTTGTGTGTACATAACTACTTTATCAACTATAAAAACCAAAAAGTTTACTTTTCGATCCACTTCATTCTTTATGAGCGCAGGGGGTGGGGAAAAAAAAGATAAAACGTAACCTACTTTGAAGCGGACCACTGTGTTAAGCAAACAGTGAAACAAAATGATACTGCCAAGGTTTGGTGCTGGAGGTTTCTGAACCGCCTGCAGCTCAACAGCTAAAGTCAACCATCAGAGAAGGAGTCGGACGATATATATGGACCTGTGAGGCATATTCATCACATTGTGTTACCAAAAGCACATCCGGTCTGTGAGATGTACTTACAATGACATCACATAGAGGCATCGTGTGCCGGGGCGTTCACTGACATGCGCTACGGCCACGTGGCTTCGCGTGTCCAGTACATCGGTCAACCCTGAACGTCAACTTGGTCCTCCAACTCTGACCCCGAGCTACAGTCCACACACACACACACACACGCACACACACACACACACACACACACACACACACACACACACAAACACATAATACAAAAATACACATTTGGGCTTTTTGTGGAAGGGCTCTTGTGTTACGTGGAACATTGGGGAACAGTGCTTTTGTGCCCGTGTGAGTGATTGTCATGTTAAAATGGCCGTTTGATGTGTTCTCGCAGCGCAGTGGTGACCCATTAGTACTGTCATCGTGCACATCCCAATAAATCAATAGCAACTGCCAATTTCCTTCCGTCGTATGTTATGCCTTTTTGACCAGCGGGAGTGTCCAGTTGTTAGATTTCTATTCGTTTCGGTAAGCTGCTGTGTGTCTGCTCCGGATGGCTGAGTAAAAAGTCCCTTTCTCTGTGCAGAGCAAGCAGGAGTTCCAGACTATTCTTAGTTCCTCTGGCACCTGGAAGGTGAATAAGATTCTTCAAAGCAGACATTGGACTCATAAACTCATCCATTCCCTCTCGTGATTCACTGCCTTTGCCTGCCCTAAAGGTCTGTTGGAAATGTGGCTTTTCCAGACACCCTAACAATGGCCGTGCTGTTAGTTGTGCTAAGGAAAAGGACGGCAGACCATCTTATACAAAATAATAAATTGAGCTACTGTGCTCAGAGCAAAATGTAATGAAGCAAAACTCCTAGTATTTATCAAAGCGGACTTCTATCTAAGGTGCATTCAGCATAATTTTAATCAAATTCACTTCACTTCATTTTTAACTCAATGTCGTGAACGCCAAAGTGCCAAGTAGCTAATTAAAAGTAAACCACTAAATGCAAATTTATTCTCTAATTAAATCATTACTCTTGCAAAAATAATTGCAAGCACGAGAATCGCAAAAATGGTCTTCGTATTAATCTGCTACAACAAAATACAATACTTACTTAAAGTAGGGTATCATTCAATGACTAGGGTTAAAACTCTAATGACTTACTCCTAAATTAATGTTTTCAACTTAATTTGGATAGCTGAGGAGCTAAGTGTATGCACTGTGAATGCACTGTCACACAAAATTCCCACAATCACAATCAATCAATCTCAACCTAACTAAATTAATTAGCATCACATAATTGGAATAATCATAGTTGTTTTCTATTTGACCAAAAATTTGACTCTTTTAATAAGCCACAACACCCACACGTGCAGAATTTTAGCATGGTCCCTATACATGTTGTGCTTATCAACTAACTAATTCATAATTAATTAATTAATGTTTGACCATCCCCTCAGGTCCTAATGGGATTTTATAGACATTGCCCTATGATTTAAAGAAATATAAAATTATTTAAAGTATTTTTCAAAACAAAAGTCCTCTGTTGGCTACTCAGTGTTTATGTTATTCAAGGTTAAAAAAATCCATACCAAAAGATTTACCATTTTTTTAATGAAGTATAGTGAATAAAAAACACTATAACTTACATTTTGTCAAACCATTTTAATGAGTCATTTTTAGTCATGGGCTTATGATCTTCGTCAAGTAAAAAAAAAACATGTACTGTATATTTATTTTTTTCATATATAATTGAAGATTAAATTTATTTTCATAAAATCATTTTGAATAAAAATGTATATAAAAAAACGTCTCACGGCGCTCTCATTCACTTGTCCAAATATGGTGGCTAAAAAAAGTCAATAGCTGTCGCTTGTAGCACTCATTATGAGTCTGCTTCTTTTATATACCAGGCTTCAGGTAGCGGACTAAGCTAACCAAGACAAGTCTAATACCCGTGTCCTGCATGGTCGTGTTCCGATATCCATACATCATGAGTACACTTAAACGTAGTACACTATCCGTACTCACTAAGTGCACAGATTTTCAGATGATAGTGCTGTTCCAAATGGTGCACTTACCGGAAATCACTATGAGCTGCGTGGCCACGTCACCCACCAAGCACATGTGAATCCATTACGCCCACTGACGTTTAGCCATTTTCGAACAGTGCACGGCTCAGCCTGGCTCCGCCTCTTCCGCTACGTAGCTAAGATGGCTGCCGTTGAGTACGGAAAGTGTACACCGTTGCATACTATGCGTGCTAACAGTTTTGAGGGCAACATCCGGGTCCTTTGAGTACACTAATCTTCACCGCAATCGTTATCGGAACACCCTATGTACTCAAACTAAGTATACTTAGTACGGTAAGTATGGATATTGGAACATGGCCCTGGTACATAAAAGGAGCAGACCCATAATTTGGGTTATGAGCGACACCTGTGTTTGTCTTAATCAATGTGAAAAGGGTCTGCTGCTGGTCAGGCAACATGTTTGTAAATGGGATGCAGTCAGCAGTTTACACACTCTGTGTTGCCTGTTGTTCACCCGGCCAACCGCTTTCACAGACCTTATCTATTGTTCATTTACAAGGACGATATCAACACACCGGGGAATTGCGACTGCGCTTTTCCAATGCTGCTTCAGTTCTCTGAATAACCTTATTGATTGTTACATTAGCGGATAATGAGGAAAGTTGTAGCTGCAGGTCGTCACAAGTTAAATCGTTGTACGATGTTGTCCTGCAGTCACGACTGCATCTGTATCTTCATTTGTTTTTGAAGTGAAATGAATGACGATGAAGCTAATGCACCATACGTAACATTGTGACCCTTGTGAATGTCAGCAACATATCACAAGATGGATGAAAAACAACTGCAAAACAACCCAGTGGTTGTTGCTTCTTGATTAATTGATGACATAAAAGTCCGGTTCAACTAAAGTTAAGTGTGCAGATTTGAACTCAATGGCCACTCAGCCACTGTGTTATTCATCCGTGTCCTGGACCTATTCAGTGCCGGATTATGGACTGGCCAATGGTGTCTTGGCCCAGGGGCCTGTGACCCT
>JAXIVH010000745.1:2500-25000 GCA_036785325.1 Urophycis tenuis
GTCCTTCTTCTTGCCGATACCCTCTCCTCCAGCAGGCCGGCAGGCAAACAATTGATAGCCGAGCGGAGCTGAGAGAAAAACGCTTGTTTGGAGGGGAGTTGTTAGCGGTTGTTTTTGTTTTTTTCGTCCTTCTTTCTAGTTATTTTTGTTGCTCTCTCCCACTGCCATCACCACCCCACCATTCCTGCAGTGTGGAATCACAGTGAAGCTGGATGTTGACCTAATCACAGAGAGCTGGTGCTGAAACTATTCCCTGTCATTCCCAGTTTTGTGTAAATCACCATGACCACCTTCAAATCAAAAATTGTTATCTTCTTTTTTGGAGGCGTGGTTGTTTTTGCCTGAATAACCTTTGACTGTGACCTTCTGGACTCTGAAATAACTGGTGTTGTTTTGTGTGCATGAGACTCCTATAAACACATTGAGGGGTGTGGCGTCTGATACAGTCTGAGTCTTCATTCCCAGGTATTCTCATCTCACAATAGAATGCCTGGAACTGAGTGCTCAATTTCTTTTCATTGCTGTGAAAAACTGGAATTTCAGAACATGCTTCAGTTACATAGTGCTTTTATTTACATACAGTGCATTCAGAAAGTATTCAGACCCCTTCAATTTTTTGTTATGTTGCAGCCTTGTGCTAAAATCCTTTACATGTGTTTTTCCCTTATCAATCTACAAACTCAATACCCCATAATGACAAAACGAAAACAGAATTTTCAAATTTTTGCAAAAATACGTTTCAAAATTAATATTAAAAAGGAAAAACAGAAATATATCACATTGACATTCGTATTCAGACCCTTTACTCAGTACTTAGTTGAAGCTAAGCACATTTGGCAGCCATTACAGTCTCAAGTCTTCCTGGGTATGAAGCACAAGTACAAGCTTTGCACACCTGGATTTTGGGAGTTTCTGCCATTGTTTTCTGCAGATTCTCTCAAGCTCTGTCCGGTTGGATGGGGACTGTTGGTGGACAGACATTTTCAGGTCTCTCCAGAGATGGTCGAGTCCTGAGCACTCCGCACCAGGTTTTCATTAAGGATATCTCTGTACTTCACTCTATCCAGCTTTACCTCAACCCTGACCAGTCCCTGCCACAAAAAAAAAAACCCATAGCATGATGCTCCCACCACCATGCTTCACCGTTGGGATGGTATTGGACAGGTGATGAGCGGTATGTGCTTTTTTCCACACATAACACTTACAAATGAAGGAGAACAGTTCAATCTTGGTTTCATCAGACCAGAAAATCTTGTTTCTTACAGTCTGAGAGTCCTTTATGTGCTCTTTTGCAAACTCCAAGCAGGACTTTCTTGTGTCTTTCACTGAGGAGAGGCTTCCGTCTGGCCACTCTGCCATAAAGCCCAGATCACTGGAGAGTTGCAGTGATGGTTGTCCTTCTGGACATTCCTCCCATCTCCACATAGGATCTCTGAAGCTCAGTCAGAGTGACCATCAGGTTCTTGTTCACCTTTCTTACCAAGACCCTTGTCCCCGATTGCTCAGTTTGACTGGGCGGCCAGCTCTGGGATGTCCTGGTTGTTTGTTATTTAAGAATTATGGAACTGCTGCATTGAAGGTTTCCAAGAGCACAGGCCACTGTGCTCTTGGAAACCTTCAATGCAGCAGATTCAGCAGATATTTTTTGAAGCCTTCCCCAGATCTATGCCTCAACACAACCCTGTCTCTGAGCTCTGCAGGCAGTTTCTTCGACCTCATGGCTTGGTTTTTGATGTGTATTCTCAGCTGTGTAGCAGTTTATATAGACAGGTGTGCCTTTCCAAATGATGCCCAATCAATTGTATTTAGCACAGAAGGTGTAGCAATTTAATGGTGTAATAGCAAAGGGTCTGAATACTTATGTCAATGTGCAAACATTTCTAAAATTCTGTCTTCACTTTGTCATTATAGGGTACTGAGTGTAGATTGATGAGGGAAAAATTAATGGATTTATTTTCCTTGTCGTTGTTTTTCTTCTTCATGTTCCTACCTTGCTTGCTCCAGGGACCGTTAACCTGCATACAGTCATAGGTAGTAAGAGAACGGACAATGCATTGTGGTAGACCAAGACACTACAGAGATTCATGACCCTCTTTCATCCTAAATACTGTCTGTTTTGGGACAAGCGCCCATGGCCAGCGCCACTACCAGACCTAACTAGATGATGTCCTATCCTCAGCAAGATGCTGATTGCTGTGAATCCAGAGTGATGGAATGGGAGGAAGGAAGGGAGGAAAGAGTATGAAAAGAAGGAGAGAAAAAGAGAGCAATGCTGTTCTTATTTGCATTTTTATAGCTCCTCTTCGGGGAGGGTCCCATCTGTCAGAGAGAGAGAGAGAGAGAGAGAGAGAGAGAGAGAGAGAGAGAGAGAGTGTGTGTGTGTGTGTGTGTGTGTGTGTGTGTGTGTGTGTGTTTGTGAGCTCCAAGGAAATGTCCAATTATCAAGCCCTTTGATTTTCTCCACCATGCTCTGGCTGCTCAGCATGCAAAACACGCAAAAAGAAACACAATCACCTACACATAAACACACAAACAAACAAGAAGTCACACATACACACACACACACACACACACACACACACACACACACACACAAGCACACACACACTCATACTGTACATAGGCACTCACACACATAGTACTACAAGCATTTGCAAAATAATACCCTGGAACAGGGTTAAGATTGTGATCTCTCAGGCCACATATCATCCATCCATATAAGGTCACCTTGTGGGCCATCGAAGGTCATTCATTTGTAAGTGACAGCTGTGTGACACATGTGTGCATGTGTGTGTGTTTGGGTCTGGGGGGGGTTGGTCAATGCTTACATGCCAGGTACACACAGAGATACACATATTGCTGATTAGCTAGTGTCACCACACCAGACATAATATATGCCATATGGCAAACATACAAACTCAAGCATACCTAATGTGTTATTTCCATGTTAATGCACATTGCTCTGCTCCCAGGGCAACAGCGCTTTTGACAGACAGGGAACTAGAATTGAAGGAGGAATATGATGGATAGCAGGCATAAACTGAAGAAAAACACACACCCCCACACAAAAAGATAAACATACAGAAGTGTATTCCAACATAGTGAAAAACAAACTAATCTCACAACCAAACCCTGAGCTGCAAAGAGGCTAACCCCACACACACAAGCACACACCTTACCATCTGATAGTCAGACTCATCTCCTTATGCACTTTATCCCCTGCATCACACAACACACACACACACACACACACACACACACACACACACACACACACACACACACACACTGAGGTGCATACTTACACACAGCAGGTTAGGAAAGAAGAGAATATTAAAAACAAACAAACAGAGAATTGACTTGCTGGGAAATTACAGAGGTGCTGATTACATCTGACCTCTGACCCCAGCTGTCACGGAAAAGACAAGAGGAACACTCCTCCATTTTTCTCCATCACTTTGCCCACTTACTGTGTGTGTGTGTGTGTGTGTGTGTGTGTGTGTGTGTGTGTGTGTGTGTGTGTGTGTGTGTGTTTAAATGTGCGAGTCGATGCGTGCTTGGATGAGTGTGTGTGCATATGTGCATGTGTGTGTAATCGCTTTTGACTCAACTCATTCTCTGATCCACGTGTTCATATCTGGCAAATGCCAATTCTTAATGTTTTAAACAAATTAAAAGCCCAAGTAAACACAACAAATAAACCACTGTAATCCACAAGTGGATGCTGTAGTCTTTAGTTTTTTCTTTACTTGGAATTCCAACATCACAGCAACACAGCTTAAGATTTTGTTCACAGGCTGTAATTTACATGTAAAGCAGGGAGGAGAAATCCAATCACAAATGCCCACTGGAGATGGATGTTAATGTAAGTTACGATTGCAATCCGTCTCAAGACGGCTATCAGGACACAGGTACAAGACAGCCTGAGCACAGATCTGTGTGACTGGACTTAACCTTGCAATCTCCAGAGGAGAAGGACAAGGAAGGAATAGATATGTATAGGAAGTTAAATGATCATAACACATTTATCTCGCAACACATTTATAAAATAAATTAGATGCATCACACACATGCGGCATATACACATGTGCACACAAGTACACAGTACAGCTACACACCAAGAAACCCTTTAGGCTTAATTGCTTGCAAGTACATAGATTAGATTGAAGCACAAAGGCTAGATTAGATTGAAGTGTGCTTCAACCTTTTGCAAAATTAACAAAAGACAAATATATGAATAAAGTGGATATAACTACTACTCATGTATTACAATTCATACATGTCAATAAATTGTACATTTTTATGTTAAATAAATTGCTTTTTTATTGATCATTGAGAGTTGCTGTGAGAATTGCTTTTGAGATTTGATGGAATAAAGCCACCTAGCTACAAGTCAAAGCTGCTTCAACCATGCATAAAGCTACCATTAGAGTCCTTCCATCTGCACCCTTCTCTAAAGATGGATTTAAAGACATTAAGAAGATCCATGTCGTGACAAAGAGACAGTAGGACCATGGACCACCACAGAGCTGCTTGCATTTATGCTGTTATTTACACTGATATCATTCAACATTATCTAAGTTTACAGAAGGAAATGGTACAGTGTTTCCAACGCCAAATGTACAATAAACGACTAGCATATCTGGATTCACATGCAAATATGTGAAAAAGCACTACATCACCATGACAATACAGTGTTTAGATTTGAGCTGTTTTGCTGTCCAAAACAAAAGGCTAATTCCCGTCTTTGTGAATGCTTTGGTCTGTGACTGGCACAAGGGGTGTGTACAGGTCTCTCATTAGCAACTGTATATTGATGGATCTTCCCATGTAGCACTTGTGTTATATCTTGTTCTTTGCATGCCATTTGCTTTATAGGTTGATATACTTCAATTATCAAACTATATTTAGCTCAAAAAGTGTTTAATAGTAGCTACTTTTGTTTGTGGTCAAAGAGATTGTGCGTTTGTGTGTGAGGTGCATATGCATTCATGTTCGTCTGAAATCTGTGGTGAGTGGCATCTGAGTTCATTATGAACTCGAATGCCACTCACCACAGATTTCTTACATAAATCTTTAAAAGATAAACCACTTGCAAAGCACAAATCACAAATTCCAATGTGACACAAAGCAAATATCTGTGCTTTTTAGTAGGTTTCAACGATGCTTTAGTTTTAGCTTTAGTGATAATGTAGTGTTGCACCACCAATTATTGGTTGGTCTGCCCACCAATAATACATTGTTATGTCGGTTTCTCAAGGTCTTCGGGTTGCTCTTGGAGGGAAGCAGGGCCAGTAATCTGGGTTACACAGAGGCCAAATGGTTTAAGAAACCCTTCTTATAATTCCACTAAATAATGACCGCTTTGTGAACCCAAGACATGACAGATTTGTAATCGGCACTGCCTCCTCCTGACCGAAGGGTTGAAGTTCGCACCACACAAAGACACACACATGTTTATTTGCCATCGTGCCATGATCAATTATACTTATAAAACACCCTTCAGCACATTGACATTAATGCACATTGACATGATGTGAAATGAAAAGAGGCCACAATTAGAGATAAGAAGAAAGGAATCTGTCCATTATTGAATGTGTGAAGTTCCAATGACTTCCACTACTGTCTACTGTCTATTTAGACATATATAAGCCCCCATATGCAACTAAGAAACCAAGAAAAATGCAAGGCCATAGGTCTATTGGCTCTGTATCTGAGATCCATCTTATCCCATACAGGGACTTAGCTGCCACCAGCTAGGGGAACTGGTGCAGAACAGTCTGATCCACTAAGGGATTTATCTTAAAACAGCCAGCATACCTGGATTACTAGCAGGCCTGAATGCAAGGCCATAGGGTGAGTATAAGGAAGGTAGTAGAGCGGTTACACCCGCAATACTTTGAAACGCAAGTGTTCAGGTATGAATACACCCACAAAGGTTAGCCCTGGGAGCAGAGGTGTTTAACTCCCACCGAAATGTTCCGGGTTCAAACCCGGAACCCTTAACCCTGAGCATGATTGCAAACCGTTACCTGCACTAACTAGAAATTATGTAGATGTGCGCCATAAGGAATGAGCGCATTGGCATGCCTATCCAAAGAGAGGAAGTTCTGACATTGCACTGTTCCATGACTCAAAATGACTAAGTACTCAGATCTCTTACTAAGCAAGTCATGCACTTTTATTGTTATATATATCATATAGTTTTATAATCAAAATATACTCAATATAATATCATATGATAATATAATATAATATCAATCAACTCAATATACTGTTACAGCAGGTAAAAGTGGAGCTCTTTTGTTAATAATATAACTTAATTAATAATATGTAATAACACATCATGATGTATTCATATTCAATTATTATATTATTTATATTTTGTATTAATCTAAATAAGCAATGTAACCTAATTTAGCAAATTTGTGTAGTATAAAAAGTACAATAGTAAAAGGTGAAACATTGTAGTGAAAAAGTACCTACAAATTTCATTTTGTCTGTTAAAGGAGGCTTGGATTAGGATTGTTGCTGTTGGTGAGTACATAAGGAATTTGAACTTGTGTTGGAGCTATTCAGTTGGTAGAGCTAACTTATGCAGTTAGTAGTCACTCTGCTGTCTTGCTATTGCTGTTGAACAATAGGACTACAAGTGGCCACTCAAGCTGTTAACCAGTCAGTTTCGGCCTCTCTGGTGTAGACAATACCCTTCATTGCTGGGTGGAGCTATGACTGCATGATTAGCTTCCCTACATATAAGTGCTAGTGTTGTTACTGTCAGCTTTAGCGTCATGACCGGCAAACTAAAGCCACATCCACAAGACGCCAGATTTCAAAAACATTCTTTACCCCCCCCCCCCCCCCCATTTTTCTTGGCAGGGGGACCAGACATTTCTCCGTAACGATAGAGTCATTGCTGAAACGCAGCTAGCTCTAGTAACGCTGTAGTACATATTCCACACTTGTGTGTGGCACTGTTTCAGCTACAGAAATCCACCGAAAAACAAAGAAGAGGCGGAGCATGCGCATAAAGCCTGCACGCTGAATACAAACCAACAGACAGTCCAAGAAGAAGATGTAACCGAACAACAACGAACTATTATGTTGTATTATATATTACTGTATTATATTTTATATATATACAGACCCTTTTCGAAAAATTATATCATGAAGTAAATGGTGATTTCTTCACAGTATTCTAATTTTTTGAATTCCTGTTTTCATGGGTTTTATGAGCTAGAAACCCAAATTATGTACAAATAAACAAATAAATACTTGAAATTGTTTAAATTGTGGGCTCTGAATCTATAATCTATGAAAGTTTAACTTTTTAAATGGAATTGTGGAAATTAAACAACTTTTCCATGATATTCTAATTTTTCGGAAAGGGTCTGTATAAATAATATATATCCCCCTAGCGTGTTAATAAGGGTCTCACTAAGGACTAAGGGAGTCTCTCTGTGGGCGACCCGGTCGAACAAAGACTAAGGGAGTCTCTCTGTGGGAGTCCCTCAAGGAAGCCCTCTAGAGACCACTGCTAACCCTAACCCTAGTGTATTGTATTGTGTATTGTAGCCATGTGTATCCCAGTCAGGACATCTACCCAACACAGATGCCGTCCATGACCCAATACTCGACGCTGCACCCCTTCCAATCTGCTCTACCCGTCTTTCTCTGTCTGTACTGACCTCGAAGCGATGGGTTGATTCTGGAACTGCCAATCGGCGGTCAGGAAGGCAGACTCCATTTCAGGCTATGCCTGCCTCCAGACCCTCCACTTTCTAGCCCTAACAGAAACCTGGATCACCCCAGAGACACGGCAACCGTGGCTGCCCTCTATACCGCCTACTCCTTCTCACACACCCCAAGACCCTCAGAGCGACGAGGGGGGACTGGACTCCTCATCTCACCCAAGTGGTCCTACCAGGTGCTTCCTCTGGAACACCTGACAAGATCAGCATTTGAACTCCACGCTGTTGCCGTCACTATTCCTATCAAGATCTACATTGCAGTAATCTACCATCCTCCGTGTCCCTTCCATGACTTCTTTGATGAGATGGATGCCCTCTTCAGCTGCTTTCCTAAAGATGGCACTCGCCCAGGACTTGCAATCATCTGACATTACAACCTTTTTTTTACCACATTTGACCTAACACTCGCTCCTTCTCCTCCTATCCACAGAGGTGGGGACCAACTTGACCTTGTCTTCACAAGGTCCTGCAGTACCCCTGCACTCTCAGTTACCCTGCTCCCTGTGTCTGGCTATCACTTTGTTGCTTTCTCTTTCCCCTGGAAGTCCCCATCATCTGCTCCTCCTACCCCCCACATGGTCACCACCCACCGTAACCTGAAATCCCTCTCTCCCTCTACTCTCTCCTCTGCTGTTCTTCATCACAGAACAATTATCACTACTCTCCACTGAGGAAGCCTCCACTACCCTGCTATCTCCTCTCCTCCTCTTTGGACCCCCTCAGTCCCCTCACATTCAAAGCAGTGCAATCTTCTCCTCCTCCTCCTTGGCTTCTTGAATCTCTGTGGGCTCACACAACAGAGCTACAGGCAGCTGAAAGGAAATGGAAGAAATCAGGCTGTGTCTGGAGTTGACCCAAGTGTCACTTCAGACCATTCAAAATCGTTTACATCAGCATGGTCTGCGTGATGGACGACCCGCAAGGGTGCCTGACCACCAGGCACATGCATCATCATCTTGCAAGGACCAGAGAGCATTTACGCTGGACGAGGGACCAGTGGACCTCAGTGCTGTTCTCTGATGAGGCGATGAGGCGAGTCGATTCACACTGAGCAGAAACGATGACCGCCAACAATGTTGGAAACATTGTTGTAGCATCAGCCTCTCCTTGACGTTTCTTTTGTCACCAAACGAGCCTTTGGTGGTAGTGGTGTTACAGTGTGGGGAGGTGTGTCAAGCCCATACTACCTGAATAACATCATTAATCCAGTCCTTCTGCCTCTGCATGAACAACACGGGCTAATTTCATCTTCATGGACAATATTGCTGCAGCTCATTGAGGTTGCATCATTAGGGCTGCTGAAGACTGGGGTACCTGAAATGGAGTGGCCTGGAGTGGCTCTAGACTTGAATCCCATAGAAAACCTATGGTATATGGGAAGAGTGCGCTTAACCATTGCGTGTGGAAGGTGTTCGCATGTAAACCACTGTTCTGATCTGATGGACTATTCCAAGGTTCCCCCAGGGCAGCTCTTCTATGATGGCCAATCCTGATCCTGACTCACCTGTCCATCACACTGAACTATTGAACTGCCCTGCCCCCCAGTCAGTGAGAGTCACATGGGATCGGAGCCACAGTTTGGGGAGCTGGTGACAGACACTTGTTTTTACAGAGATTTGCGAGTGTTCTTTCCTTGCCGTGCGTCCCGTAGAATAAACATGGCTTTCAGCCATTTCACGGCTTTAAGATATTTCACGGCTTCAGCAAACTCACTGTTTCCACAGCCTATCACAGCTGAGGTTGTCTGTACGCCCCCTAGAGGAGTGGCATGTCTGTGTGAAATAAAACCATTGGGAAAGTCGTCCGCATTCAAGTTCTTACCGGACTAGCTGCGGCGATTGTTGTTAACCGGGCCAACCATCCAACTAGCCTCTTAATACAGTCCTTTGCATCAGACTTCTACCCATCAACCATTCACCAATTTCTACAGTATCAGCAGAGTCGCTGTGTAGAGGCTCGTTACTCTGCACCCCAGAACCTACAGGACTACCCTTCAAGAGGATCTGGATGCCATGCCTCAGCAGACAATAAGTCAACTTTTGAACAACATGAGACGTCATTGTCAAGCTGTAATTGATGCTCAAGGGCACATGACAAGTTATTGAGCCATTGACATTTTTACATTTTTTTAAGTTTTAAGTGCCCCCCCCCCCTCGTTTTTTGTTTCTCAAACTTGTGGGTTTCATACATACTCTGACTCCCTGCAAGTATAAAGTGGGGGTCCAGATTCCAAAAGCCAGCTCCAGATGTATTCTATAGTACATATATTGTATTTTAAATAGCCTATCAAAGACAGAAACAATACTTGAACTGAACAACCCAGCACTAATTTATTGCAGATTGAAGGTGAGGGTTGAAGGTATGGAGAGGTTTCTTGCCAAAGTAGCAGAGTATAATGTGCTCATATCTGTGATTTCCAATGAATGCCACCACTCTGTACAGAAAACAACAAACAGCATAAATATGACCATGAATATGAAAATCAAGGAGACATTACGCATTACATTAACACACATCCTACCATCCTTACCATCTTCCCTCTCATTTTCATATACTGTAATCTCTCACATCCTCTCAGTCTCAACTATAATTGGTACATTCCTGCACAACTGTACACTTTTGTCACTTCAATAATTATTATAACGTACATTTTAACACATTTTTTATATATGTATATTAAGTTTTAAATTATTTTGCACTGTTTATTGTCATGCACCAACCCCAAGTCAAATTCCTTGTATGTGAAAACCTACTTGGCAAGTAAACATTTATAATCGAATTGAATCTAAAAGTAGCCAAGCTGTGTATCAATAGTTGTGACGTAACATGCCACCTTACATTAAAGCGTTCAGGTTTCATACTTCTCATTATCAAGTGTCAAAGACAGGTGGTTCAAACTAGAAATTTTGTTAAATATTATATTTTCTTATGAGCCCCGGGTACATGACCATCTTATCTGCCTACTAGTCTGCAAATTGGCAAAAGTGCTAGCTTGTCAACTAACTGGCAGGTCTACTAGCGTCAGAACTAGGTCTGGGTACCGAACTTCGGTTCTTTTGTGGCACCGACCGAAATACTTCGGTAGTACCGAGTATCAAAACATGCCTTGTCTTTCGGTGGCAAGTTTCGGTACCCAGAGGTTAATAGGGCTGTCAAGGAATATTCAAAAATTGGAATATTTATATTTGAATAGTGTTTAAAAACAGACATTTGAAGGTGAAAATTAATATTTGAATGTGGAAAAACACAGCCGCAGCGCGTTCTTTCTGCTTTGTGAGTGTACGCGAGCGGGGAGCGAGAGAGACAGAAAGAGAGCGAGTGAGCGAGCGAGAGCGAGGTCTGCGGTCTTAGTTCATTTACTTGTTTTTGTGAAGGTAATATTTTGCCAAATATGTTTAAGCTTAAATAAACAACCTATACAAGTAGTTGTCTCATTGTATAGTTTGTCCTGTTCTTGACATTGACATAATGCGCAAATATAGATATTCGATATATGTTTAGATATATGTTTATATGTATATATATATATATATATATATATATATATATATATGTTTATATGTATAGATATTCGATATATGCATATATTCGAATATATGTTTTTTTAGAGGGATTATTTGAACGTCATTTTTTAGCAATTTTGACAGCCCTAAACCTCAGTGAATCCAGTAACCTGGTGGTGGAATGCGAGGGACACTATGCCAATGCTATCAAACTTGGTAACCAGGTATCTCTGTGTGCAAGCAACATCCACACCCTCAGAGCGTACTTGTTCTACCGCTGTGGACACCATCAGCCAGCAGCGGGCTTGTCTGTGTCCTGAGAAAGCAGACAAGTTGATTTTTCTGAAGAAAAACTTAAGTGAAAGTATTTATGTAGCAGAACATTAGATTGATTTGTTACTTGTTTGTAAGTGTTCTTTTGCACCGGAATTTATTTGTTGTTTATTTTTTCTGTAAGAAAACAGCTTGGAGTGGAAAATTACCAAAGCTGAAAAATAAAAACGAAAATCTGTACAATAATGTAATTTTCTTTTTGTTATCTTATAATCTTATAAAATTGGTATCGAAGAAAATATCGTTCAGGAACCGGTATCGAAGTGAAGGTATCGGTATCGGTACCGGTATCGAACATTTTTGATTGATACCCAGCCCTAGTCAGAACTGATTTTATCAGCAAGCTTTAATTAGAATGAGGATATTTACGTCAACTTAAATTAGTGACTTAGTGAAAGACTAATTTCAAACATTATTCGGTCCCGCTTTACACGCTAAATCTCAGGTTACAATACCTGCTGTTTATGGGTCACTCCAGGTGGAGTGCATGGATACTACCAGTATATTCCTTTCACAGCAGAGCATCTGGTAAATACAGGCCAGGGAAACACTCTGCAGAACCACAATTAAGTGAAACACACAAGCCTCCTGACAGCAGATCGACTTGCTTGCAGTCAACATTTCAGTGCAGTGACCACACGAGCAGCAGGTGGTGTGGCCCACCCTCTCCACACCTGGAAACTGATGGCCCCTGAGTGAGGCGCTCTCTCCTCACTTGCTTAAATGCCTAAGCCATTGGGTTTCTGTTTGTTCTCTCCAAATATCTTTCAGCCTCATCTCCAGCCATATTTACTTTAAATGTGAGAAATTGTAGGCAGCGTGATTGTCTTCCTGGGCTTTCTAACTAGCCAACCTCATGAGGAAGTCAGTGATGCAACGGCAATATGGTGGCAAGTCAGAGCGAACCCATATGTTATGTTAATTCTAATAGATTCATGGTAATTTAACATATTGTTTTATATCAAAAATGTTCTTAAAACAAATTCCATAGGACATAATTCTGTACAAAACTCCAAACTAGGCTGTTTCCTGTCCACTTTAATGATATGCATCTGAACTCACTGGAGGTTACTTTATGTAGAAGTGTCTGCTGAATAGTGCACGAGACAGCGGAGTCACCGCTACCACTTAAGGCGGCAAATTCTCACTCTATTTTTCTGAAAGCTCTGTATCTCGAGAGAATATTTCTGCTTGATAGTAACTTGGATCTGGTAGCTTTATGTTTTGACAGCCTCTTAAGTAGTCCTACTCTAAAAAAAAAAAGTCATACCACCCATAAGAGCTCCCAGAAAATGCCCAAATACCATGAGGCTATGGCTATGACAAATTGTAATATTTGATGATTGCAACATGGAAATTGAGATTTGTGTGAATATCTGATCCAAAATGGTTGGCAAATTTCAAGATGGCCACTAAATATCCAACACATTTGAAATTGTCTGAGGCATACATAATTCAGCTTCAATGCTGCTACTGCTATTTTTATTATTCAATTTAATTCATTACTTTTATGTCACTAGGAATGTAGGTGATGAGGTGATAAGGAAAGTACAAATAGTACAAATACAAGAGCATAATTTTACAAATGTGTCCTATCACTTGTTTAGTGTAATTTAAAATGAAATGCCAAAAAGCAAATGAAGAGCAGTGTAACTTGATAATGATATAATTATATTTTATGGAATAATATTTGTTTTTAATTAACCAAAACAATGCACACATTGTCTGTACCCCCTATTGAAGCCGCAATTTCAGTGTTTCCCACCTGACTGCCTTTAGAATGAAATATTTCCAATAAATAATTTTGGTAATTAAATATTTGTTTCACACTTATTTACCCATAAATGTACATCTGCTATCTTATTTCATAAGAAAGTAGCCCCAGCTAAACCATATCCCACACTTCATATGCAACGTGATTATCATACCCCCTAGTATCCCGTTTTCCAAATTAAACATTCCATAAATCTGAATAATTAGTAAATAAGTAGCCATATCATCATTTTCTGCAGCATAAGCAGGACGGAAGTACCATCTCTCCAATTTTCTATTTTCATGAAAATATCGGTGTTACCTGCTGTCATACACATGAATGGTGCAACTCTTTATATTATTGTTAGCAATTTATAGTTAACATGCACCATGTGCTTGTGATCTAGCTAACCCCTCATGAGTAATAGTGGAGTTATTGGTTCACTTTCTATGAATTGGTTGGTAACTCAGACATTCTCTCTCTCTCTCTCTCTCTCTCTCTCTCTCTCTCAATGCTAAACAAGTGGGGCATGCAAAATCCTACACTCAGTTAGAAGAGAATGACACTGCTCTTTGCATTCAAAAACTTGCTGTCACTTCAAACAATGAAGTTGTGTTACCAGAGATTATTCAGTCATATTATTTTATTTGTCTAGCCTTTAAGAACTTTGACAGACTAGAGGAGACAATGACAGGTGGAGGAACTTCTCAGAGAGTGAATGAGTGTTCGATCCCAGCCCTCCTAAGAAGCTCTTCCGCCCATCCCAAAAAAGTAGAAACGCTCAATTGCAGTTGAAGAGAGGCCCCTACAAGCAGGCACGGCGTTATGGGTGGGCCTGATGGGCCTAGGCCCACGCACAGCTCAATAGGCCCACCCAAAACTATTCTTAAAAAAAAAAAAAAAGTTTAATAATATATTTTAATTTCATCAAGAATAAATACAAATCTGAAAATAATCACATAATTTGTGCTAAAATAGACAAAATATCAGTTGTTGTTTTTTTAAAGGAAAAAGGTGGTTATGTACGTTGATATTTCTGCGCAAGTTCAGCAGACAGTCAGTGCCAGACAGATGGCTTGTTGTTGGTATGTTAGCCTAGCTCCAAATGATCTGTAGTGATAATAATTTCCAGTAAAGGACAACCAATGTTACAGCTGTCCCTGTTTAGGTACCTTAAACGTACACCAACGGTGTCATCGGAGTCATCATCGCTGCAACCAAGAGATGAAGAGAGAGAGGCTGCTGGAGAGCTGAGACCTAGCACATATTTTTCTCTGCCAATCCAGGATGGCAGAGATGGCTAGCGTGACCAAGCCAATGCTAGTCCCTCTGCTAGTGCCTCTGCCTCTGGATGATAGCCCTCCTGTGGATCTTTCTTTTGTGGATGAGCCTGCTACTCAACAGGTCCTAAATTATCCTGCCACAGTGATAGGTGACAAGGTTAGGAGTTTCTCCACAAACTGGTATAGCAGATACAATTTCCTTGAGTACAGCATTAGGAAGGAAGAAGTCTTCTGTAAGATGTGCAGGCACTTTGATAAGCGGGGCAGGGAGGAGAGGTTTAGCCAGACTGGATGCCGGCACTGGAAGCACATCAATCACGCTTGTTCAAAACACCAAAATAGCAAATCCCACGCGTTTGTGCTGGAGAAATTTAACAATTACAGCATGTCAATGTCTGAGCGTGGGTCTGTCATCCATCAACTCAACAACACAGATGGCAGGCGGGGTGAAATCATGGAGAGGAATCGGGAGCACTTAAGTCATTCTGGACGTTCTCATCACTTGTGCCATACAAGAAGTCCCCCTGCGTGGAAACTGAAAGAATGATGAGCTGAAAAATGCAGGTAATTTTCTTGAATTTTATCGACATGTCTGCAGGCATGATGAAGCAACTCAAGAGCGACTAGATGCAATCCCTAGTAATGCAAAGATGCTCAGTCATGACATTCAAAATGACCTGTTAGATGTTGCGTGCAGTCTCCTGTTGCGACGGATTTAGCATGAACTGCATGAGGGATCTTTCTATGCTATTTTAGCAGACGAGTGCAAGGATGTGTCTAAAAAGCAGCTGATGGCCATTTGCTTACAGTATGTTCACATGGGGACTGTATGACAACATGCTGTTGGCCTCATAGCCACAGATAACATGACTGCTGTTGCTATAGCCAAGAATATACTGGAAGTTGTCGCAACTTTTGGACTAGACCCCAGCCTTTGCGTTGGTTTTGGATTTGATGGTGCATCGGTGATGTCTGGCCATAAGGGGGGTGTCCAAGCCATCCTTAAGGGCACCTTTGAAAATGCTGTGTACGTGCACTATCATTCGCATAGTTTAAACCTCGTCCTGCCAGCTGTGGCCCGGACATCGTTGGGTGCTTCGACCATGTCACCAGATGGTCTACCTCCCACCTGGATTCAGACTCATCACCATCAGAAATTAGTCCGATGAGGGTGGTGTCATCCGCAAACTTCAGAAGCTTGACGGACTGGTGACTGGAGGTGCAGCTGTTTGTGTACAGGGAGAAGAGCAAAGGAAAAAGAACACAGCCCTGGGGGGAACCGGTGCTGATGGTCTGTGAGTCGGAGATGCATTTTCCCAGCTTCACATGCTGCTTCCTGTCAGAGAGGAAGTCTGTAATCCACCTGCAGGTGGAGTCATGCACACTCAGCTGGGAGAGCTTCTCCTTAAGCAGAGCCGGAATGATGGTATTGAAAGCAGAGCTGAAATCCACAAACAGGATCCTGGCGTATGTTCCTGCGGAGTCCAGGTGCTGGAGGATGAAGTGGAAGGCCAAGTTGACTGCATCGTCTACAGACCTGTTGGCCCTGTAGGCAAACTGCAGGGGGTCCAGGAGGGGGTCGGTGATGCCTTTCAGGTATGAGAGCACGAGGCGCTCAAAGGACTTCATAACCACAGAGGTCAGGGCGACGGGTCTGAAGTCGTTAAGTCCTGTGGTCCTTGGCTTCTTGGGGACAGGAATTATGGTTGAGGTCTTGAAGCATGCTGGCACGTGACATGTCTCCAGTGAGATTTTGAAAATGTCTGTGAAGAATGGAGACAGCTGATCAGCGCAGTGCTTCAAGGTGGATGGGGAGACAGCATCCGGTCCAGCAGCTTTCCGGGGGTTCTGTCTCCTGAAGAGTTTGTTGACGTCCCTCTCGTGGATTGAAAGAGTCATCACCAAGGTGGGTGGGGGGGTCGAGGGGGGGACCTTTAAATTGGGCATTGGTGGAGGTGCCCAGGCCCCCACTGAGGTGGGGGAGGTGGAGGTGACAAACTGGAGCTGTTGGGAGGTGTCGTGGGGGATGGTTGCAGGACTGTCCCTTTGTCTTTCAAAGCGGCAGTAGAACTCGTTTAGGTCATTGGCCAGACGATGGTCGTTGATGAAGTGGGGGGCTTTAGGCTTGTAGTTGGTGATTTGCCTAAGCCCTTTCCAGATGCAGAGTCGTTGGCTGAGAAGTGGTGTTGGAGCTTCTCAGAGTACAGTTGTTTAGCCTCTTTCACCGCCTTGCTAAACTTGTACTTCGCCTCTTTATATCTGTCTTTGTCCCCACTCCTGAAGGCCACTTCCTTATCCAACCTTAACCTTCTGAGTTTGGCTGTGAACCAGGGTTTGTCATTGTTGTAACTCACCCTGGTGCGTGTTGGAATACAGCTGTCCTCACAGAAACTGATGTAGGACGTCACAGCCTCTGTGTACTCATCCAGACTGTTGGTAGCAGTCCTGAACACATCCTAGTCAGTAGAGTCCAAACACGCCTGGAGATCCTCCACGGCCTCACTGGTCCACTTCTTTGATGTCCTCACTACAGGTTTGCAGAGCTTTAATTTCTGCCTGTACGCAGGAATCAGGTGGACCATGACGTGGTCAGAGTGTCCCAGTGCAGCACGGGGGACGGCGTGATAGGCATCCCTGACTGTGGTGTAACAGTGATCCAGAATGTTCTCCTCTCTGGTCGGGCATTTAATAAGCTGTTTGTAATTAGGGAGTTCGTGAGTAAGGTTTCCTTTGTTAAAGTCACCAACAACAATAACTAAGGAGTCCGGGTTGGTACGCTCCACACACAGTATCTGGTCGGCGAGCATGCGCTGTGCGTCCTGCACGTTTGCCTGCGGTGGAATGTAAACACCGACCAGAATGAATTAAGCGAACTCACGGGGTGAATAAAAAGGCTTACAGCTTATGATGTAGGATTCCAGATCAGGAGAACAGTGCTGCTGGATCACCGTCACATCGTTGCACCAACCACTGTTGATGTAAAAACAGATTCTTCCACCTTTTGATTTGCCAGAGAGTTCCGTGTCTCTGTCCGCTCTGAAGAGTTGGAAGCCTGCCAGCTGCAGCGCAGAGTCCCAGAGAGAAAAGTCCCTGTTTTTTCCCCAACAGCAATAGTAATTTGTCCAGTTTTTTGGGCAGTGAACGTAAGTTAGAGATAAATATTCCCGGTAGAGGTGTGCGTAATCCACACTGGCGAAGACGCACAAGCGCACCGGCACGTTTCCCTCTTATGATGGAAGATCATAATGTCGAGAACTGGGATGAAACCAGTTTGCCCTCCAGCTCAAGAAAGCTCCCAGGCCGATTCGACACTATTATTGTCACGTGCACGTTGGGGAAATCTACACGGGTGAGGAGTGACAGTGACTTGCGCAACATTTTAAAGGCGCTAATGGACTGCCAGCTTAATGAGCTGAATACTCGATTCCAAAGTGACTCCTATGGGCTCATGGCAGCTGCACAAATCTTGATGTCCCCTAGCCTTACAAATGACACCACCTTGGCCTCTCTCAATGATGCAGGAAAGCGCTTCCACATATCTATGTCAGAGTCGGAGCTCACAGTGTTTGTGCAACTGATAGAGAGAAAGAAAAACAGGAGAGCATCTTAAAAGTCTTCTTGAAGTGATTGACGCATGCAATGAGGACGTTTTCCCAAATGTGCATGCTTTGTTAAAAGCTCTGATAACACTGCCAATGACATCCTGTACCGTTAAACGCATCTTTTCCAGTGTCAACCGGATTAAAACACCAAATAGGAGCACTATGCTTACATCTCGCCTCATGTCCCTCTGCCTGTTGACATTTGAGAGAGAGCTTACAGTAACTCTCGACTTCGATGAGATAATTGACATTTTCAAGAGCAAACCCCGCTGACCACTCCTGTAATTTCGGAGAGATAGCCTATGCCTCGCTGTATCTGTTAAACAATGCGATTTGCAAATCAATTAATGAACATTGTTCTCTCTTCCTTCTTTCCATGCCTATGTAATGAATACACATTTGGGAATCTTTTAAGCCTGCTGCCTGTTGGCACAAAACGCATGAGTGTATTTTAGTCAATTTGTTATTTAAGTTAGCCATGAAGACTTCTGCAATGCTTGTTTTTGCAATGCAGCAAACATTGTTGATATTGATGTGTGACCCGATTTGCGTTAAAGGGCTGTGAATCAGTAGCAGCAGGCTGTATTAGTTATTAACTCGTAGTTGCCTCGGGCTATTTGAATGCATCTTCTTTGTATACGTTGCTAATGATATCGACATATTGTTGAAAGCTTCAAACAATAAAACAGAATTATGAAATTGTCGGCCTCATGTTGTACAAAACTATGTAGGAAATATTAGAACACCTTTACAGTCTATAGGCCAGAGAGACGCTGACGCGCTAAAGCACAGCCAGGTATGGTGCGTAGTGGAGATTCCACAGCGCTCTTCTAAGGAGAGAGATCGCAAATAGGTCAGTTCTTCTATGCAACGAAAGCTTTTACAATGCAACAAAATATTCAAATGAGCATCTAGCTATTAAAATCTATTATGCACAGATAGTATAACAGTATATTAGTTGGTCATTTTTATTAAGTTAAACAGAGATTTGATGATGTTTTTAATTTAAGGACCACCCATAATTGGTCTGGCCCATCCACAACTAGAATCCTGGTGCCGTGCCTGCCTACAAGGCTACATATATGGTCCAAAACCTATGGATCATCCCCAAAATCCAAGCCAAATTTATGCACAAAGAACTCAAGCAACACAGCGAAAAAAAAAACGGTTTTGGCGCTAACTCAACAAGTAAATCTTTGCAATCAAATTATCCCAAGCTTGACTGTATTTAACATCAAAACAAGAAACATGGTAACGGGGACAAAAGATATAGTAAGGTATCTTCCCACAATTGCTTTTCCAGCCACTGAAATGGCGATGGTTCGGTGATTATCAATCAAACAGAGCTCATGAGACAGGAACAAAAACTCAGCAGATTGATGTTGTGATGTATTAAACAAAGGCCACAGTAGGCCACAGTGAAGTGAAGATTTTGTGAAAACGCAAGTACCAGTTCAAACATATAATTTTTCAAATGGGCACTTTTCACACCATCATGAATGTACTTGCAATCCTTGGGAAGCGATCTCAGGATGCAGGTCTACGTGACATCTGTTTAGAATTTGGCCTGGTGGTTTAAGGTTCATTGTAGTTGAGGGCAAAGTGTACAATTGTGCAGTAAGCCTGCACAAATGCATCTATGAAGGTCTGCTCCTTATAGCATGGAAAGGATTTATGACATGGATGGAAGTGAACCATGTAGGTCATGTTGAGTGGGTTACACGTTTATTAACAACAACAAAAACTCCCCTCATGCACTATTAGGCCAGAGATGATGTATACTAGCAATGGTTTACTTAGCAATTGGAATGCTTGAAACTTGTTCTGGTGACTTGCTTACTGTATTAACAGCAATACAGTTGTTCACCTTCTTCTGACAAATGTACCTTTTGTAAGTCGCTTTGGACAAAAGTGTCTGCTAAATGCCCTAAATGTAGATGTAACCATGCGCCTCTTCGGAGGGAGTGCTAATACATTCAATGCAAATGCAATGCAATACAATACACAGTATAAGTTTTCATTGAACACTTTTCTCGAGAAACAAAAAGCATTAAAAAGGTAGAGTTTGTAATGAAGCAACAATGATTACTGTTCAACAGAGCTATCTGTTCTCTTTGGCTAAACCCAATTGTGTGATTTATACTCCACCAAGAAATATGAATAATTTTGAATTTAGGGAAGACAAAGTCCTTTTACAGTAATGGGCTTAATGCCTCAAACAACATAACTAACTTCTGAACTGGACATTCCAACATGGAAAGTTTACCAAGTTGCTCACACTTCTTCTTCAGTATCTATTACTGAGATGTTCATTCTTCTTACAGGTCTATCCTTACCACTGGCATTCTCTAAGACCCTTGCGAGTGTCCACTCACCATTTATCCGAATCACTATAGCACCTTCTAGTAGATTTGTAACGGTGAGTACCAACCCTGCCTTGCGGTGATGTTGAGAAGATACTCCCATTTCCAGCAACGCTTGGACTGCTCTGCCAGAGACTGTACGGGGCACCATCTTGTCACTCCATACAAGTCCTCTCTGGGAAACATGCCTGGTAGAGGCAGTACTCTGCTGGATTTGATGCTGATAAGATGATTAAAGAGAAGTGGTGAGTGGTTCCAGGCTGTCAGGACTGTAGAGTCGATGGGCGAAGACTTCAGAACAATCTGAACAGTACTTATCTGACAGCAACACATGACTTGCATAACTGGAGTGGTATGCAGTAAAGATGAAGTCACACTGCTTTTGTGGCAGAAATATACTGACTATGTGTCAAGCTCTTGTAGTGCCTTGATCCACTGGATTTGATGGAATGCATGTCAAACAGCATTGAAGCATTGTAGACCGTTGATGATGGTGGACATATCCATGAACACCTCAATGTGGACAGCCCGTGAGCAAAAGCAGGTAAAGAGCAGGCCATATTGTTTCTGTTGTTTCCTTCCCTATGTAGGGGTTACAGGATTGAAGCAGTCTATACCACCGTACGTGAAGGGTGGGGAGGGCTCTACACGTTCTATAGGAAGGTCACTCATGGAGGTCTCCTGAGTCTACGACAAGTTACACAGTGGCAGATATTGCTTGTAACCGTCATACCAAGAATCTAATAACATTGAATCTGTGGTGAAGCTTTTTCCCTGATATTGTGATATTCCCGTATTTTCAAGCTATTATCAACTTTGCCACATGATGCTCTTTGGGGATGACAATTGGGTGTTTGAATGAGTAAGTAACGGATGGGTCCTTCCACCAATCTGGAGGATATCGTCTGTGTCTAGATAAACATCAAGGTGGTGCAGTGTGTTGCAAGATGGTAGATGACTTTATTTGTCTTTGTCTCTGGTTCTGCGGTTAATGTTTGCAGCATCTGTGCATTTAGATTTCTGGATATCCTATGGATAGTTCCAGTACTGCATCCTTTGGTGTTTGTATTCACTTTTCCCAGAGGGACATGGGACCAGTGAACTAATTGGATATGAACAGCTTATTTACAGTTTTTCCCTTGGTTGCGCGGTCTGCTGGATTCTCTCACCTGTGGGAAAGTAAGGCCATTGCTTGGGGTTTGTGCTAATGCGGACCTTCTGGACACTGTACTGTGCAAGAAAGGTGTGAAAGCACTGTGCATTGGTCCTTATTTTAGGCTAAAAACTCAATTCTGCTCAATATTAATTTTATCTCTTTATAAAAAGCAGTAAATTGTAAGGTCTTTGATAAGCTTATCAAAGATTTACCGACTAGTAAATGTTATGATTAGGAAATGAAAAAAGTGAAGCAGACATAGAACAAAATGCTATTATGTCACTATTTAATAAATGTCCACAAAAGCAATCGTGAATAAAATGTGCATGTTTTGCCATTTTTCAAAGAACAGCATTAAATGAACTTTATACAAAGTGTCATTATCCTTTTGTTTGTAGTCTTACTACCTCATTTCCTGTTTTTCTATATTTTTTTCTAGTTCAGTGAGATAAATCTAGTCTGTGCTGTGCTTGAACAGGTGGTCAGGTTGAATGATTGAGATGGATATGCGAAGGACAGCTGACAGGTGATCATCAGCAAGAGAAGTTCTGAATCTGGATTTGTTCAACTTCATCACTGAAAATGACTCTTACTAGTCACATATGAAGGTTGATCCAAAGAGAACCAGCATCTTCTGAGCATGCCTACTCTGCTACTCTACTATGTGTGGACAGTTCTCCTCTTTGAAAGAAGAACAGAAATCCAGCAGTGATACTGATTTAAAGTGCTCTGACAGCACTGTATCTGACTAAATTA
>JAXIVH010000745.1:30000-42500 GCA_036785325.1 Urophycis tenuis
GGCTGCCTCTGGGAGGGTCTATTGTTTTCACCTGTGGGCCAGCAGCGCTTCCTAAACATCTCCTGGGTCACCAACACCTTCTTCATGGGCATGGATGCCTCTAGTCTCAACCTTTCCATCATCATGTATTTTTAATTTAATTGAATCACTTTCTCTTGTACAACTCTTCACTTCCTTTGTCTTCCTTGCCTTGCAAGGCCCTGACTCCTTACTGCTGACTCCTGACTCTGACTCCCTCTGACATTTCATGTTAGCATTAGCGACATGGCTAGCTGGAAAATCAGTAAAGCCTAAGGTAGGAAAATAAAATCACGTAAAACAAATGAATGGTGATAAAGATGGATGTAGACTCAAGTCGGTGTGTGTGACTGTATGTGTACATGTACATCATAATGATTCAACATGTATTCAACATGTATAGCAGGACAATAGTGATGGGTGACATTGGCTTTTGTCTGTTAAAAAGATAGACACAGATGTGCACACACACACACACGTGCACCCACACACACACACACACACACACACACACACATGTGCACCCACACACACACACACACACACACTTATATAAACTATGAACATGGCCACATACATAAACACCTTCACCCCCCCCCCCACACACACACACACACACACAAACAAACAAGAGGGGGCTCTCATCAGAGGAAGTCCTGTTGTTTTGTATGATTAGACGTAACACAGTCGCCAGGGTGACAGGTGGGAATGGGTAATGAACATCAGAAAGGCCCATCTCACACACACACACACACACACACACACTCACTCCTTCCATCACATATGGCAGGATTGAAACTCAAAGACACGCACACTCAAGCACAAGCACCCATCAGGAAGTCATCAGCCAATCAGAATAATTTGACTGGGATGATGACAGGCCTGTCTCTTGAACAATCTAAAGCCATCAGGGATGCTCGGTTAACACACACACTTAGAAAACAGACTCTGTGTGTGTGTGTGTGTGTGTGTGTGTGTGTGTGTGTGTGTGTGTGTGTGTGTGTGTGTGTGCAATGGTTTGTTTTCCTTCTCTATCTTGCTATGAAGGTTAACAATAAAACGTGATGGCCAGTTTAGGGATGGATTCTGCTGACCACATCACAGTTGTAGGACTCATGTTTCATGTATTTCTGAACATAGAACTCTGCACAACATACTTGACTATATGAAGATAACAGACACAAACCAACATCTGAAATTCAGCATAGGCTGACCCGAAAAAAAAGTTTTGTTCAAAGTTCATCCTAAACGGCAAAATAAATCAATGTTATATTATACTACATGAATGTTGATGAATACATATTTTTTGTAATGATGATACAAAGGTGTTCATACCTTTTTATTCAACACACATAATACAGAGATTCGACTTGTCTGAGGCATATACAATAAGATTTGTTTTAACTTCCTTAACTTCTTTTCATGTCTGAACATTGTTGGGAAATAATTATAATCTTCATTGGTAATAATAATAATAATAATAATAATAATAATAATAATAATAATAATAATAATAATCAGCATCATAATCATCATCATCATAATCATAATAATCATAATCATAATACAAAAACACGAGTGGCTTAAACCTGAGGAAGAAATTTAAAGGGAAATAAATCAAAATAGGAATAAGAAAACAGAGGGAACAAAGGGGTTCCGGTCACTACATTAAAAGGTACAATGTTTCACCAAACCGGTCTGTCTTCAGCCCTCATCCGGCTGTGTTTTCTCCATGATGAAGGCCTGTTTTACCCTGCATGTTCATCTGTCTCCACTGTACTAAGCTGGGGGCTTCGGCTTCAACCAGGACACTCCGGTTTTTCTCTCAATTAAGAAATGAAATCTCTAACAGCCTATACTATCAGGAAGTATTCCCAGTATGAAAAGTGCTGGATCTAGAATAATGTTAAAACCCTAAATCTGTTCAATCTCTATTTAAATATTCTTCCAAAAAGCCAGGAGCTTTGGGCAATCTCAAAATATATGTGTCCCCCACCAATCTATATCCCTGCTAACATAGCAATACATTCAGATGTATTGCTGTATTTTGAAGTGATAGATTGAGTGGTAAAATACTGTATTTTTACCTTTCAATCAAATTCCCTCCATGTTGGGCTATTACTTTTTGTCCTACTGTCCTTTTGTTTCCTCCAGTTCTTCATCTGTAATTCCAACTCCCATTTTCTTCTTTGACATATATATTGATATTGTTGGATTTATGTTGTAGTGATTCATACATTTTTGATATAACCCCATTTCGGCTCTTCCTCTGTATATTCAATGTACAGATCCTCTAGTTTGGATTGTGTTTTACAAAGATCCTCCCATTCCTTACCTAGGAATTGGTGAAATAAGGTCAACTACATTTGTGTACATTGTTCAAATTACAAATTACAATAACACTTCTGTGATATATATTTCCATCCATTTGTTATATCCAAAGTCCATCATAGCTGGTAACAGATCTGTGTTGGTTGCATTTCAATGGCTCTCAAATGGGCCATTAGAGTTTTAATTTATTTCATACTACTGACCAAAATGTCATCTCTCCACTGATTCATTACAAATGTTGAGCTTCTCTGGTGTATCAGTCAAGAATTAAAGTGATTCCAAAGGTACATTTTGACATGACTCTTACTCGATTCCCAGCCACACCACATTATTCACATAACCACGTTATGCACGTAATCATAGCTTTAAGCTGTGCAAATAATACTAGTTTTAACTATGAAAATGTAATCCTCCCTTGTCTTTCAGACAAAGAAGTCTCTTGTATTTAATTCTCGATTTTTTTTGCCATAAGAATTTCTATATGATTTTGTCTGATATTTTAAAAGCAGAACTATAAATCACAATAGGTAATGACTGGAACAAACTCTTGGTCAAAAAAATATATGTATTATTTACATTTCTAACCTCCCCATCAGAGTCAGAGGTAAAATCTCACATCTAGCCAAATCAGTCTTTATCTCAGTAATCAATTTCCCATAGTTTGCTTCAAATATGGATAATGATAGGGGTAATAATTTCAGGTATCTAAAGGCTTTATAAGTCCATTAGAATTTCCCTCATGGCTACAGATTTCGTTGGTCAAATATCCTGATGTTTCTCCATAATCATTAAGGTTGTTCAACAGTGCTGGTATAGATGAGGATGGTGCACTTATATTTTGTATGTTAAGATATTGTATGTGAATAAAGATAGCGCCATTCCAAAAGAAGTGCCATTTATCTGATCAAATGCCTTTTGTGATCTAAACTGAGCATCATGATAGGTTGGGGATTGTTTCTAGTGCATAGGTTACTGGTGAGTTGGTGGTTTAGTGGTGTTAGCACTTTGTCTATTAGGAATACAATTTATTTGATCCAACTTCTTTGAATTGGTTATCCATCTCTGCATCTAATTACAGAGAGAGCTAATAGGTCTATATCCCTCGCATGATGATGGATGTTTGCCCTGAGATGAGATGTTTGTAAGAGATGCTGGCTTCTGACCGAATGTTTGTTGGGTTACAGTGAGTACAATGATCATAGATCATAGTTAAAGAGTACTGGTGTGATCTCTTCTGCAAAACATCGATACAACCTGGGAACCCATCCATACCAGAGGATTTATTGTTTTTAAGAATCTTAGTGAAATACACATACTTTCAGTTATTTCATCATAATAATATGACACAATACTATATAATATTATATAATAAAATTGATCATTTCAGACACATCCTCTGCTGATTATGATGGTAATCCTTTAAGGAATGCCTGAGTTTTGCTTTCTCTGAAATAAGAAGGAATTGTTGTAGGCCTATAGATTGGTATAATTATCTGTGAAAGCTTCTGCAATCTCTGTTGGCTTTACCATAATTGATTAATAATATAATTTACATTATATATGTCTTGTTTTTTTCAATCTTCCTATTTGTATGGCCTTATAAAGTCGAAATGTGAATAAACAACTTGCTCTTCTGCCCATCCCTTAATATTTCTAACTTTTAAAAGAGGTTGTGAGCTGCAGTGAGTATGTTGTCACTGCACCTCTCTGACTTTACACTCTGCTCTCCTTGCTGTTCTACACAAGCTTTTCTTAACCTGGATGTTATTATAATTGTTCCTCTTATAACAGCTTTTTCCCCTTTCCCATTAAATCAATGGTGATACCTCACCATTGTCATATATTTGAAAGTATTCCTTAAAATGTTGTTTCGTTAATTTGTTTTTAAAAAACACATTTTGTAAATAAGACATTAATGGCGGGACTGCAACAAATGTAATTTCAGTCTGGAGAAGACAGCACTGGTTGTTTATATTCAGAGTGCCCAGACTGAAGGTGTTGTCTGCTGCTCTCATAGTACTGCTCATAGCATCTACACGGGGGTGTGTTACTACAGTTGTGGGTAGTGCTTCTAAACAATCTTTTTCGGGGGTGAATAAAAATGATGATCCTTCCGGGAAGCCGCAGATCTATCACCACCAATGGACAAGATCAGCAGCCTGGAATCCCCAGATACTGTTGACAAAGTGTGGTTGACTGCTGAAATGAAAACGTCTCATTGTTCTCTGGGTTTTGGCAGGCAACAAATACTACTCTGGCGCATGTGGCTTACCTGAGGAACAGTTCAAACTAAGTCCCACCTCTGACTGGGTAGTTAACAAAGCCAATCATAGTTTAGGATAATGGTGTGGCACCTGGGGTGGCCAATCAGATTCCAGGGGTGGTCCAGCCCCCCCTGCCTGTAGGGTTATTACTTCTCCATGGATCAGTAAGACCTAACTGTTTGAAAACCTTATTTAATACTCTGGATTTTTTGTGATTGGTTCCTGTTCTGGTAGCAACCTGTCTAATTTGCCATTCTGTGACAATTTGATATATTTAGCTAGTGCTATGTCTTGCCCTGCAGGATGTAACAATCGGTAGTGTTGGTAATTTCTCCTATTCAAGCGGGATAGAAAGTCCCATCTGTTGAACAGTCAGACTCTGCTGGACTATCCCTTCCACAGAGAGCCAGGGCATTGTGCTTGGGATCACAACACCAGGTGCCAGGTTGGTGGAAACACGTATAGGTTTTATTGGGATCAAATTCAAGAGGTAAATTGTAGCTACATTTTAAGGGGGTAAAAGCACGGCAAAATCCATGTTATTCATCACACATACGAGTGTAGAGAATCAACTATTTAATGTTGTCAGGAGAAACGGGTTAACATCTTTTGGAAACTACAAACAGATTTCAATGGAAGAAATAGAAACATTCATTTGGAAGTAGTATTAGATTGTAATTGATTACAGTGTATATTTACGTAGTTATTGGGAGGTATTCAAAGAACTCAAAAGAAGCACCGTTGTTGGAAAGAAGGTCCCCAAAGTTTGTTCTTGGTCAAAAATGTACAGTGATAATGATCAGCATCCAATGTGTTGGTAATTATGTTATTATTTTTAACATGCTCTTTTCTCTATGTCTCCCACTTCACGTCAACACAGCTTATGTCTTCTTCTTCAGTTAGGCTAGATATTTGGAATTATTTTTAGGTTAGATTACTCTGGGTGTGTGTGTGTGTGAGAGAGAGAGAGAGAGAGAGAGAGAGAGAGAGAGAGAGAGAGAGAGAGAGAGAGAGAGAGAGAGAGAGAGTGAGAGATCTGTTATACAGCTTACCATTTTCTTTTGGTTTTGGTTTTCTCAAAAAATAAACCTCAAATCACTAACTAAGCTAACATAATAGTATGTGTTAACCAGACCAAGCCATCAGAGATTGAAGTGGTTTGGGGTTCAACTCTGCAGACCAAAACACTCTATGATGTCTAGGACACAACAAGACGAGGACAGAGAAAAGGATGTCCAGGACACAACGAGACGAGGACAGAGGAAAGGATGTCCAGGACACAACGAGACGAGGACAGAGGAAAGGATGTCCAGGACACAACGAGACGAGGACAGAGGAAAGGATGTCCAGGAGCACAACAAGACGAGGACAGAGGAAAGGATGTCCTGGACACAACAAGACGAGGACAGAGGAAAGGATGTCCAGGAGCACAACAAGACGAGGACAGAGGAAAGGATGTCCAGGAGCACAACAAGACGAGGACAGAGGAAAGGATGTCCAGGAGCACAACAAGACAAGGACAGAGGAAAGGATGTCCAGGAGCACAACAAGACAAGGACAGAGGAAAGGATGTCCTGGAGCACAACAAGACGAGGACAGAGGAAAGGATGTCCAGGACACAACAAGACGAGGACAGAGGAAAGGATGTCCTGGAGCCCTAGAAGATGAGGAAAGAGACTGGAGAGACATGATGAAAGGAAGGAGAGTTTGGCAAAACATTGCTTCTCTACTTGTCTCCCATCCCAACATCAATCAAAACTACTCCCTACTGATCGCCTGTTTAAGGGAGATTATCTTAGAGAAAACCATCCATCGAATTACAATAGACTACTTTTATCCACCTGGCCAGACATCATCCCTAGAGTGTGTGTGTGTGTGTGTGTGTGTGTGTGTGTGTGTGTGCGTGTGTGTGCGTGTGTGTGCGTGTGTGTGCGTGTGTGCGCGTGTGTGCGCGTGTGTGTGTGTGTGTGTGTGTGTGTGTGTGTGTTTCTGCATCGTCATTACTACGCTTTTTTTGTATGGTCTTTTTTCCTCCTTCATTTGCATAATTGTATGGTATCATTGCACCCTGGTTCGGTATCATTCACTTTCCAAATCAACAAATACTATTTCCTCATTAATCCCCAGGAAGCCAGACATGCATAGACCTACCATACATCTTCTGTAATAGTGGAGGGGTTTCCAGCGGCCTAATGCAGGGACACGGTAAATATGACACTATATTAAATTAATCAAAGTACTTCCTGATATGTTTATCTGTTACTGATATATGGTTACTGGTTCAACTTGGAAAGCCCGAGGGGAATTAGAGCTCTTGTAGCTTCATCCACACACACCTCCATCTAATGTTCCTTTGATCAGCATTGCCTAATTGAGCGAACGGATCATGGGAAAATGCAAAACAACACAAATACCGCCTGAATTGGTTTCATCCATAAAAGACACAAAGTAAACAACACATATACATGTCTTTCAATGCCTTCATCCAAAGAAATACATCATGCATAAACCCTTTTTGGTTGTAAGTTCTTCACCTCATTGTGGTTAATAAGATTGTTTTAAACTTTCTTTGTTGAGTTGCTGCCTTATTCATTAAGGAGACAAAAAGTCGATGTGACTAGTAATTAAAACAATGTTCACTCTCCTCACCAACAATACTTCAATTATAAGAAGAGTACAGATAGTAACTGCATCTGTGTGTGTGTGTGTGTGTGTGTGTGTGTGTGTGTGTGTGTGTGTGTGTGTGTGTGTGTGTGTGTGTGTGTGTGTGTGTGTGTGTGTGTGTGTGTGTGTGTGTGCGTGCGTGCGTGCGTGCGTGCGTGCGTGTGTGTGTGTGTGTGTGCTCCTCAGCCCAAGGGCTGTAAGCTGCAAGCATCAATTTAGGTTTTAACAGTAGCCAAGCTCGCGTGCGTGCACACACACACACACACACACACACACACACACACACACACACACACACACACACACACACACACACACACACACACACACACACACACACACACACACACACACACACACACACACACACACACACAATCTGAAAGTGGAATGTGGAAGGCCGAGAAAGGAAGTGAACAGCATCAGCACACTGTGTGCAGTGATGATGCAAGCCTTTTGTAAGGTCATGTAAACTTGGAATTCAATGCAGGCTGCACCTGATCAATATCTTCCACCTCTCCCTCTCCCTGTGGCTCTCTCCCTCTCTCCCCTGGCCCAGGAATCCTCAGTCCTGCTGCTGGTATTGACTCAAAGGTGTTCCTTAACAAGGGTCCATCAATGACCGTAGGAGCACACATCAAGACACATTGTGCTGTGTCTCCCACGGTCCAAGGATGAATTCTGCATTCAGTCATCCATTCCTGAACTGTCCCAAAAGGCACAGTGGACAACAATAAAATATAGGCTACAATAGAATATCTATTAGATAAACAACTATCAGAATAGAATAAATTATCTTATATAAACAACTATCAGAACAGAATTAAATACAATCACAAATAAATTAAAAAATGTTCAGAATCAAATACAATTGAATGTCTTAACAGTTATCAGCAACTAATATAATTCAATAGATTTTACAATAAACAATTATGAGAATTTATATAATTATCAGAATATAATACAATTGAATATCTAACGGATGAACTACAATGAGAATACAATTCATTAGAAAATCGTACTATTACTCAAACTATCCAAATATAATGCGATATATAATAGATAAACTACTTCAGCACAATATAATACAATATCTAATTGAACAACATATCAATAAACAACTATCAGAATAGTTGTTAAGAACAATAGAATGTCTAATAGATTTACAACTATCAGAATAAACTACAATACAATGTCTAAAAAATAAATATGTCAGGAAAGATGATTCATACAAATGATCAGCTGTTAGTTCAAACGTTTTTATATTTGCTCATTCTAGCCATAATACATTTATGTAAACATGCCAACGTGTTTCACTAACATTGCCACAGGACTTGTTTTTATTTCCTTACCCCAAATCTTTTTTTTTTTACATAATCGAGATGGACACTACTGCTTAAACTCTCCAATCGCAGCCACTGCTGCCACCCTCAGGATGAAGATGGTATTGTAGCTCAGCAATGCACAATACGTGAAGCCTGACTTACAACAATAAGGTCAACACTTGGAGATAAGGATAAGGAGAAACATTACAATTCAACGCTGATATTAACAATGTATTTACTACATAAGAATAACCTAAATGCTACAATACTAATATAGTTCAAACAGTTGTGCATGCTTTTTTAAATGTTAAAGAAACGGGACAGGGAATATCAAATCATGATTTCATTGTAGGACAACAACAATGAGGGACAGACACAGCAGCAGACTAATAGAAGTTGGGTCACACATTATGTCAATAAACAAACCTTGGCACTAACAATAGAACCATTCTAGATTTTGTCCGGGTGTAGTGGTGTTAGTGTGTGTGCGTGTGTGTGTGTGTGTGTGTGTGTGTGTGTGTGTGTGTGTGTGTGTGTGTGTGTGTGTGTGTCTGTTCTGGGTTTTGCGAAGCCTTGTTATGACCATGACAGTGTTTTTCTGAAGGATCCTGGCATGTTCCTGTGTAATTGTCCTGTGCAGGAAGTGATGTCACCTGTTTGTCCTCCTCACCTCCTGACACAGGAAATGTACAAAAGCCCAATCTCAAGTCTATGTGTCCGACCCATCCATCCCCCTCCCTCTACATCTACCTGTCTTTAGTGTCGCTGTCTGTTTACTTGTTTGTGTGTTTTGCTCTACATTGCTGACCTCAACAGCTGACTGGGAGGAGTAGGAGAAACATGACGACACATTTCCAACCAATGTGCAGCCACTATATGACATGTGGTAATGTCTTAAAAAAAGGTGCATTGCAAGCTGCATTCTGCTGCTGTGTTGAACACATGTCTTCATTTCCAAGAGGCTTGTTTGCAGGGCTGTTCCAAGAAGTGTTGGCTACGCTTTTATGTTAGGCTTTAGAAAGCACGACCACATTCAACAGTACACACCTTTTCTGTTAGGCTTTAGAATGCACAACCACCTTCAACAGTACATACTTTTTGACATTCGTCTTTACAAATGTCAAAACATATTATGCCTTAAATGTGTGCTCTTTGTCCAGAGTTTTCTCTGAGGGGGCGTTTATAGGAATAATAATAATAGTAAAACAACCGGGTGCACTGCACAGATACTGAATTAAATACAATTCATCACATCTGTGGTGCCCACACTGCAGGGATGCCCACACACACACACACACACACACACGTGTGTGCGTGTGTGTGTGTGTGTGTGTGTGTGTGTGTGTGTGCACCAGGCTCACCCTCAGCCCTTCACAAGTGACAGCGCTGCAGTAAAGTACTCCTGGCCATTTTGATTGGGCAACAAGAGCTTAATGACAAGTCTCCTAACAATAGGGGGGGGGGGGGGGTAGGGGGGCTCCACCCGCAACCAACGGCCTCATCAAACAATGGCTTGTCATCCTCAATGTTCTCTCCTCCGCTCACGTAATGCTGCAGATGAACAAGCCAACGCACACACTCAGAACACGGCCCACGCAGCCAAATGTAAATACATAAGTACACACAAAAACATACACAACCTCAAATCCATTTGGGCTGTGTGTGTATTTTTGAGAATACACTCAAAAAGATCTGCTTGCATACAACAAGTGCATGCAAGCCCCAAGTCCAATGTGCACAACCAACAGCCTGCATACAAAATATACAGTACAGATACACTCTTGCCTGCTCTGTAACACACTGGGACAAAGAACGCACACGTCACACACACATGGACAAAGCACAAACAGACACAAGACTGTATAACTGGTGATACAAGCAGTGTTTGATGGCAGACTCCAATAATAGAGCAGAGAAGCGTGGCTATCTGCCTGTCACACAATGAAGAGGGCTTCTGTTGAAGAGGTTGTCACCACCAATACATACCACACACAACCACACACACATACACGCACACACACACACACATTGAGTTTAGTGCACCCCCACATAAACCCACAAACAAATAAACACAATCAAAAATAAAACAGTCGGGTGTACACATTTGTGTGTACAGCCATGTGCATGCATACCACATAAAATAGGTACACACACACACACACACACACACATACACTATTTCAAAAAGCTGCCATTTGTGTGAAGAGCAGCCCGTTTTCCAGTCCGTGAGTGGAAGTGAATTTGCTTTTTCTGTCGAGTGCAAGTCAGGTTGGATTAAACAACACTCAGCTAGGGCTGATGGGTTATCACTATGCTTAGTGTCTGTCTGTCTGTCTGTCTGTCTGTCTGTCTGTCTGTCTGTGTGTGTGTGTGTGTGTGTGTGTGTGTGTGTGTGTGTGTGTGTGTGTGTGTGTGTGTGTGTGTGTGTGTGTGTGTGTGTGTGTATATATATGTGTGTGTGTGTGTGTGTGTGTGTGTGTGTGTGTGTGTGTGTGTGTGTGTGTGTGTGTGTATATGTGTGTGTGTGTGTGTGTGTGTGTGTGTGTGTGTGTGTGTGTGTGTGTGTGTGTGCGCGCGCAGCCTGCCTGCAGGCATTCGGCAAAGCAGGCGCCAGGAATTTGACACAAGCACATTTTGAGACAGCCCTGTCTCCTTTCAGGACCCATCTCTGCACTGACCCTGTGGGTCTCTCATCCAAGGTGTCCTTCCCAGAGTCTCCTCCCAGCGTCTCGTTGACTTCACTGTGGAGGGCTTTTCCTCATTCCTTTTCCAACGTGTCTTTTTGTCTCAGGACCTCAGCAGAGCCCCCCACCCTGTGTCCCATTCTCAGCCCCTCTGATCCCGTCAAGCTGCTATTAAAACCATTGTGTGTGTTTGAGGCATCTTCTCCTGGGGTCTAGCCATACACATGTTCTTGGTCTTTACACACACACACACACACACACACACATTTTTAGTCTCTGGGCCTAAATGCCGTTTTGTTCTCAAAACAAAAGCCTGGAAATGTAGAAATAATACCTTTGTTACAAGTTTTTTTACCCAGGTGAGCAACACACACACAAATGCACGCTATAATTGTGTTTATTTCCTCAGAGCTCCAGGGATGTGTTATTATTCAGCTGAACCTTGGGAAACCAAGACATGTTTAATTAAACTCTTTGATGGGGACTTAAGAGACTTGCTTGTGTTATTTGCACATTAAACAACTTCTTGGCAGTATGCTCATATTATTATGGACTTGAATTTCCCTTCAATGTTATTAATTTGCCATTGTACAAATATATGCTATTTGGGGTTTGCTTTAATTAGGTATTCACAGAGTACCTGTGGATACCTATTGTGTCTTTAGGGTTTAGGTAATATTACTTTTAAATTGGAGTGCCCATATCTCCGCATTGCACGGGTAAAAAGTTTAGAAATGTGTCCACCAAATAGATATCTGAGAGGAGCAGGTCCCCAACAAATATGGGATGGTGTCACCCATAGGAGGCGCTATAATTCCTGGTCAAATTCAAACGATCAGCCCCACCTCCCAAAATCCTTAAACTTTATGAACTTGGTGTTCAGGCCATATTGTACATGCTGAACATTTTATCCTCTTGGATACATGATGTCCATCTGAATAGATTTCTCTGTACAGTGAAAAATGTGACAAAACATACAAAAAAATGTTTTACATAACCACTGGACCAAATGACACATGGTTTGGATGTGCATGAGTTATGGACAGGTTCAATCTAGAATTTGAAAGGGATTTTTGATTGCTATAAAAAGTGTGAGTGATGGCAAATTAGTGAACATTAGTCTATACACCATAAGTCCGCTGCTGAAGAAAATAGAACTTGAAACTTGCCATGCACATAGACAGTACCTCTCTGAACATGTGCACAAAATGTGG
>JAXIVH010000746.1:0-47529 GCA_036785325.1 Urophycis tenuis
CCCTAACCCTAACCCTAACCCTAACCCTAACCCTAACCCTAACCCTAACCCTAACCCTAACCCTAACCCTAACCCTAACCCTAACCCTAACCCTAACCCTAACCCTAACCCTAACCCTAACCCTAACCCTAACCCTAACCCTAACCCTAACCCTAACCCTAACCCTAACCCTAACCCTAACCCTAACCCTAACCCTAACCCTAACCCTAACCCTAACCCTAACCCTAACCCTAACCCTAACCCTAACCCTAACCCTAACCCTAACCCTAACCCTAACCCTAACCCTAACCCTAACCCTAACCCTAACCCTAACCCTAACCCTAACCCTAACCCTAACCCTAACCCTAACCCTAACCCTAACCCTAACCCTAACCCTAACCCTAACCCTAACCCTAACCCTAACCCTAACCCTAACCCTAACCCTAACCCTAACCCTAACCCTAACCCTAACCCTAACCCTAACCCTAACCCTAACCCTAACCCTAACCCTAACCCTAACCCTAACCCTAACCCTAACCCTAACCCTAACCCTAACCCTAACCCTAACCCTAACCCTAACCCTAACCCTAACCCTAACCCTAACCCTAACCCTAACCCTAACCCTAACCCTAACCCTAACCCTAACCCTAACCCTAACCCTAACCCTAACCCTAACCCTAACCCTAACCCTAACCCTAACCCTAACCCTAACCCTAACCCTAACCCTAACCCTAACCCTAACCCTAACCCTAACCCTAACCCTAACCCTAACCCTAACCCTAACCCTAACCCTAACCCTAACCCTAACCCTAACCCTAACCCTAACCCTAACCCTAACCCTAACCCTAACCCTAACCCTAACCCTAACCCTAACCCTAACCCTAACCCTAACCCTAACCCTAACCCTAACCCTAACCCTAACCCTAACCCTAACCCTAACCCTAACCCTAACCCTAACCCTAACCCTAACCCTAACCCTAACCCTAACCCTAACCCTAACCCTAACCCTAACCCTCAACCCTAACCCTAACCCTAACCCTAACCCTAACCCTAACCCTAACCCTAACCCTAACCCTAACCCTAACCCTAACCCTAACCCTAACCCTAACCCTAACCCTAACCCTAACCCTAACCCTAACCCTAACCCTAACCCTAACCCTAACCCTAACCCTAACCCTAACCCTAACCCTAACCCTAACCCTAACCCTAACCCTAACCCTAACCCTAACCCTAACCCTAACCCTAACCCTAACCCTAACCCTAACCCTAACCCTAACCCTAACCCTAACCCTAACCCTAACCCTAACCCTAACCCTAACCCTAACCCTAACCCTAACCCTAACCCTAACCCTAACCCTAACCCTAACCCTAACCCTAACCCTAACCCTAACCCTAACCCTAACCCTAACCCTAACCCTAACCCTAACCCTAACCCTAACCCTAACCCTAACCCTAACCCTAACCCTAACCCTAACCCTAACCCTAACCCTAACCCTAACCCTAACCCTAACCCTAACCCTAACCCTAACCCTAACCCTAACCCTAACCCTAACCCTAACCCTAACCCTAACCCTAACCCTAACCCTAACCCTAACCCTAACCCTAACCCTAACCCTAACCCTAACCCTAACCCTAACCCTAACCCTAACCCTAACCCTAACCCTAACCCTAACCCTAACCCTAACCCTAACCCTAACCCTAACCCTAACCCTAACCCTAACCCTAACCCTAACCCTAACCCTAACCCTAACCCTAACCCTAACCCTAACCCTAACCCTAACCCTAACCCTAACCCTAACCCTAACCCTAACCCTAACCCTAACCCTAACCCTAACCCTAACCCTAACCCTAACCCTAACCCTAACCCTAACCCTAACCCTAACCCTAACCCTAACCCTAACCCTAACCCTAACCCTAACCCTAACCCTAACCCTAACCCTAACCCTAACCCTAACCCTAACCCTAACCCTAACCCTAACCCTAACCCTAACCCTAACCCTAACCCTAACCCTAACCCTAACCCTAACCCTAACCCTAACCCTAACCCTAACCCTAACCCTAACCCTAACCCTAACCCTAACCCTAACCCTAACCCTAACCCTAACCCTAACCCTAACCCTAACCCTAACCCTAACCCTAACCCTAACCCTAACCCTAACCCTAACCCTAACCCTAACCCTAACCCTAACCCTAACCCTAACCCTAACCCTAACCCTAACCCTAACCCTAACCCTAACCCTAACCCTAACCCTAACCCTAACCCTAACCCTAACCCTAACCCTAACCCTAACCCTAACCCTAACCCTAACCCTAACCCTAACCCTAACCCTAACCCTAACCCTAACCCTAACCCTAACCCTAACCCTAACCCTAACCCTAACCCTAACCCTAACCCTAACCCTAACCCTAACCCTAACCCTAACCCTAACCCTAACCCTAACCCTAACCCTAACCCTAACCCTAACCCTAACCCTAACCCTAACCCTAACCCTAACCCTAACCCTAACCCTAACCCTAACCCTAACCCTAACCCTAACCCTAACCCTAACCCTAACCCTAACCCTAACCCTAACCCTAACCCTAACCCTAACCCTAACCCTAACCCTAACCCTAACCCTAACCCTAACCCTAACCCTAACCCTAACCCTAACCCTAACCCTAACCCTAACCCTAACCCTAACCCTAACCCTAACCCTAACCCTAACCCTAACCCTAACCCTAACCCTAACCCTAACCCTAACCCTAACCCTAACCCTAACCCTAACCCTAACCCTAACCCTAACCCTAACCCTAACCCTAACCCTAACCCTAACCCTAACCCTAACCCTAACCCTAACCCTAACCCTAACCCTAACCCTAACCCTAACCCTAACCCTAACCCTAACCCTAACCCTAACCCTAACCCTAACCCTAACCCTAACCCTAACCCTAACCCTAACCCTAACCCTAACCCTAACCCTAACCCTAACCCTAACCCTAACCCTAACCCTAACCCTAACCCTAACCCTAACCCTAACCCTAACCCTAACCCTAACCCTAACCCTAACCCTAACCCTAACCCTAACCCTAACCCTAACCCTAACCCTAACCCTAACCCTAACCCTAACCCTAACCCTAACCCTAACCCTAACCCTAACCCTAACCCTAACCCTAACCCTAACCCTAACCCTAACCCTAACCCTAACCCTAACCCTAACCCTAACCCTAACCCTAACCCTAACCCTAACCCTAACCCTAACCCTAACCCTAACCCTAACCCTAACCCTAACCCTAACCCTAACCCTAACCCTAACCCTAACCCTAACCCTAACCCTAACCCTAACCCTAACCCTAACCCTAACCCTAACCCTAACCCTAACCCTAACCCTAACCCTAACCCTAACCCTAACCCTAACCCTAACCCTAACCCTAACCCTAACCCTAACCCTAACCCTAACCCTAACCCTAACCCTAACCCTAACCCTAACCCTAACCCTAACCCTAACCCTAACCCTAACCCTAACCCTAACCCTAACCCTAACCCTAACCCTAACCCTAACCCTAACCCTAACCCTAACCCTAACCCTAACCCTAACCCTAACCCTAACCCTAACCCTAACCCTAACCCTAACCCTAACCCTAACCCTAACCCTAACCCTAACCCTAACCCTAACCCTAACCCTAACCCTAACCCTAACCCTAACCCTAACCCTAACCCTAACCCTAACCCTAACCCTAACCCTAACCCTAACCCTAACCCTAACCCTAACCCTAACCCTAACCCTAACCCTAACCCTAACCCTAACCCTAACCCTAACCCTAACCCTAACCCTAACCCTAACCCTAACCCTAACCCTAACCCTAACCCTAACCCTAACCCTAACCCTAACCCTAACCCTAACCCTAACCCTAACCCTAACCCTAACCCTAACCCTAACCCTAACCCTAACCCTAACCCTAACCCTAACCCTAACCCTAACCCTAACCCTAACCCTAACCCTAACCCTAACCCTAACCCTAACCCTAACCCTAACCCTAACCCTAACCCTAACCCTAACCCTAACCCTAACCCTAACCCTAACCCTAACCCTAACCCTAACCCTAACCCTAACCCTAACCCTAACCCTAACCCTAACCCTAACCCTAACCCTAACCCTAACCCTAACCCTAACCCTAACCCTAACCCTAACCCTAACCCTAACCCTAACCCTAACCCTAACCCTAACCCTAACCCTAACCCTAACCCTAACCCTAACCCTAACCCTAACCCTAACCCTAACCCTAACCCTAACCCTAACCCTAACCCTAACCCTAACCCTAACCCTAACCCTAACCCTAACCCTAACCCTAACCCTAACCCTAACCCTAACCCTAACCCTAACCCTAACCCTAACCCTAACCCTAACCCTAACCCTAACCCTAACCCTAACCCTAACCCTAACCCTAACCCTAACCCTAACCCTAACCCTAACCCTAACCCTAACCCTAACCCTAACCCTAACCCTAACCCTAACCCTAACCCTAACCCTAACCCTAACCCTAACCCTAACCCTAACCCTAACCCTAACCCTAACCCTAACCCTAACCCTAACCCTAACCCTAACCCTAACCCTAACCCTAACCCTAACCCTAACCCTAACCCTAACCCTAACCCTAACCCTAACCCTAACCCTAACCCTAACCCTAACCCTAACCCTAACCCTAACCCTAACCCTAACCCTAACCCTAACCCTAACCCTAACCCTAACCCTAACCCTAACCCTAACCCTAACCCTAACCCTAACCCTAACCCTAACCCTAACCCTAACCCTAACCCTAACCCTAACCCTAACCCTAACCCTAACCCTAACCCTAACCCTAACCCTAACCCTAACCCTAACCCTAACCCTAACCCTAACCCTAACCCTAACCCTAACCCTAACCCTAACCCTAACCCTAACCCTAACCCTAACCCTAACCCTAACCCTAACCCTAACCCTAACCCTAACCCTAACCCTAACCCTAACCCTAACCCTAACCCTAACCCTAACCCTAACCCTAACCCTAACCCTAACCCTAACCCTAACCCTAACCCTAACCCTAACCCTAACCCTAACCCTAACCCTAACCCTAACCCTAACCCTAACCCTAACCCTAACCCTAACCCTAACCCTAACCCTAACCCTAACCCTAACCCTAACCCTAACCCTAACCCTAACCCTAACCCTAACCCTAACCCTAACCCTAACCCTAACCCTAACCCTAACCCTAACCCTAACCCTAACCCTAACCCTAACCCTAACCCTAACCCTAACCCTAACCCTAACCCTAACCCTAACCCTAACCCTAACCCTAACCCTAACCCTAACCCTAACCCTAACCCTAACCCTAACCCTAACCCTAACCCTAACCCTAACCCTAACCCTAACCCTAACCCTAACCCTAACCCTAACCCTAACCCTAACCCTAACCCTAACCCTAACCCTAACCCTAACCCTAACCCTAACCCTAACCCTAACCCTAACCCTAACCCTAACCCTAACCCTAACCCTAACCCTAACCCTAACCCTAACCCTAACCCTAACCCTAACCCTAACCCTAACCCTAACCCTAACCCTAACCCTAACCCTAACCCTAACCCTAACCCTAACCCTAACCCTAACCCTAACCCTAACCCTAACCCTAACCCTAACCCTAACCCTAACCCTAACCCTAACCCTAACCCTAACCCTAACCCTAACCCTAACCCTAACCCTAACCCTAACCCTAACCCTAACCCTAACCCTAACCCTAACCCTAACCCTAACCCTAACCCTAACCCTAACCCTAACCCTAACCCTAACCCTAACCCTAACCCTAACCCTAACCCTAACCCTAACCCTAACCCTAACCCTAACCCTAACCCTAACCCTAACCCTAACCCTAACCCTAACCCTAACCCTAACCCTAACCCTAACCCTAACCCTAACCCTAACCCTAACCCTAACCCTAACCCTAACCCTAACCCTAACCCTAACCCTAACCCTAACCCTAACCCTAACCCTAACCCTAACCCTAACCCTAACCCTAACCCTAACCCTAACCCTAACCCTAACCCTAACCCTAACCCTAACCCTAACCCTAACCCTAACCCTAACCCTAACCCTAACCCTAACCCTAACCCTAACCCTAACCCTAACCCTAACCCTAACCCTAACCCTAACCCTAACCCTAACCCTAACCCTAACCCTAACCCTAACCCTAACCCTAACCCTAACCCTAACCCTAACCCTAACCCTAACCCTAACCCTAACCCTAACCCTAACCCTAACCCTAACCCTAACCCTAACCCTAACCCTAACCCTAACCCTAACCCTAACCCTAACCCTAACCCTAACCCTAACCCTAACCCTAACCCTAACCCTAACCCTAACCCTAACCCTAACCCTAACCCTAACCCTAACCCTAACCCTAACCCTAACCCTAACCCTAACCCTAACCCTAACCCTAACCCTAACCCTAACCCTAACCCTAACCCTAACCCTAACCCTAACCCTAACCCTAACCCTAACCCTAACCCTAACCCTAACCCTAACCCTAACCCTAACCCTAACCCTAACCCTAACCCTAACCCTAACCCTAACCCTAACCCTAACCCTAACCCTAACCCTAACCCTAACCCTAACCCTAACCCTAACCCTAACCCTAACCCTAACCCTAACCCTAACCCTAACCCTAACCCTAACCCTAACCCTAACCCTAACCCTAACCCTAACCCTAACCCTAACCCTAACCCTAACCCTAACCCTAACCCTAACCCTAACCCTAACCCTAACCCTAACCCTAACCCTAACCCTAACCCTAACCCTAACCCTAACCCTAACCCTAACCCTAACCCTAACCCTAACCCTAACCCTAACCCTAACCCTAACCCTAACCCTAACCCTAACCCTAACCCTAACCCTAACCCTAACCCTAACCCTAACCCTAACCCTAACCCTAACCCTAACCCTAACCCTAACCCTAACCCTAACCCTAACCCTAACCCTAACCCTAACCCTAACCCTAACCCTAACCCTAACCCTAACCCTAACCCTAACCCTAACCCTAACCCTAACCCTAACCCTAACCCTAACCCTAACCCTAACCCTAACCCTAACCCTAACCCTAACCCTAACCCTAACCCTAACCCTAACCCTAACCCTAACCCTAACCCTAACCCTAACCCTAACCCTAACCCTAACCCTAACCCTAACCCTAACCCTAACCCTAACCCTAACCCTAACCCTAACCCTAACCCTAACCCTAACCCTAACCCTAACCCTAACCCTAACCCTAACCCTAACCCTAACCCTAACCCTAACCCTAACCCTAACCCTAACCCTAACCCTAACCCTAACCCTAACCCTAACCCTAACCCTAACCCTAACCCTAACCCTAACCCTAACCCTAACCCTAACCCTAACCCTAACCCTAACCCTAACCCTAACCCTAACCCTAACCCTAACCCTAACCCTAACCCTAACCCTAACCCTAACCCTAACCCTAACCCTAACCCTAACCCCTAACCTGAACTGACTGTTACTTTTCTTTTACTTTAACTTTAACTTTAACTTTACTTTAACTTTAACTTCTAACCCCTACCCTCTTAACCCTTAACCCTACCCTCACCCTACCACCTACCCCTAACCCAACCCTAACCCTAACCCCTCACCCTAACCCTAACCCTAACCCTAACCCTCACCTACCCTAACCCCTAACCCTACCCTAACCCTCACCCTAACCCTAACCCTAACCCTAACCCTAACCCTAACCCTAACCCTAACCCTAACCCTAACCCTAACCCTAACCCTAACCCTAACCCTAACCCTAACCCTAACCCTAACCCTAACCCTAACCCTAACCCTAACCCTAACCCTAACCCTAACCCTAACCCTAACCCTAACCCTAACCCTAACCCTAACCCTAACCCTAACCCTAACCCTAACCCTAACCCTAACCCTAACCCTAACCCTAACCCTAACCCTAACCCTAACCCTAACCCTAACCCTAACCCTAACCCTAACCCTAACCCTAACCCTAACCCTAACCCTAACCCTAACCCTAACCCTAACCCTAACCCTAACCCTAACCCTAACCCTAACCCTAACCCTAACCCTAACCCTAACCCTAACCCTAACCCTAACCCTAACCCTAACCCTAACCCTAACCCTAACCCTAACCCTAACCCTAACCCTAACCCTAACCCTAACCCTAACCCTAACCCTAACCCTAACCCTAACCCTAACCCTAACCCTAACCCTAACCCTAACCCTAACCCTAACCCTAACCCTAACCCTAACCCTAACCCTAACCCTAACCCTAACCCTAACCCTAACCCTAACCCTAACCCTAACCCTAACCCTAACCCTAACCCTAACCCTAACCCTAACCCTAACCCTAACCCTAACCCTAACCCTAACCCTAACCCTAACCCTAACCCTAACCCTAACCCTAACCCTAACCCTAACCCTAACCCTAACCCTAACCCTAACCCTAACCCTAACCCTAACCCTAACCCTAACCCTAACCCTAACCCTAACCCTAACCCTAACCCTAACCCTAACCCTAACCCTAACCCTAACCCTAACCCTAACCCTAACCCTAACCCTAACCCTAACCCTAACCCTAACCCTAACCCTAACCCTAACCCTAACCCTAACCCTAACCCTAACCCTAACCCTAACCCTAACCCTAACCCTAACCCTAACCCTAACCCTAACCCTAACCCTAACCCTAACCCTAACCCTAACCCTAACCCTAACCCTAACCCTAACCCTAACCCTAACCCTAACCCTAACCCTAACCCTAACCCTAACCCTAACCCTAACCCTAACCCTAACCCTAACCCTAACCCTAACCCTAACCCTAACCCTAACCCTAACCCTAACCCTAACCCTAACCCTAACCCTAACCCTAACCCTAACCCTAACCCTAACCCTAACCCTAACCCTAACCCTAACCCTAACCCTAACCCTAACCCTAACCCTAACCCTAACCCTAACCCTAACCCTAACCCTAACCCTAACCCTAACCCTAACCCTAACCCTAACCCTAACCCTAACCCTAACCCTAACCCTAACCCTAACCCTAACCCTAACCCTAACCCTAACCCTAACCCTAACCCTAACCCTAACCCTAACCCTAACCCTAACCCTAACCCTAACCCTAACCCTAACCCTAACCCTAACCCTAACCCTAACCCTAACCCTAACCCTAACCCTAACCCTAACCCTAACCCTAACCCTAACCCTAACCCTAACCCTAACCCTAACCCTAACCCTAACCCTAACCCTAACCCTAACCCTAACCCTAACCCTAACCCTAACCCTAACCCTAACCCTAACCCTAACCCTAACCCTAACCCTAACCCTAACCCTAACCCTAACCCTAACCCTAACCCTAACCCTAACCCTAACCCTAACCCTAACCCTAACCCTAACCCTAACCCTAACCCTAACCCTAACCCTAACCCTAACCCTAACCCTAACCCTAACCCTAACCCTAACCCTAACCCTAACCCTAACCCTAACCCTAACCCTAACCCTAACCCTAACCCTAACCCTAACCCTAACCCTAACCCTAACCCTAACCCTAACCCTAACCCTAACCCTAACCCTAACCCTAACCCTAACCCTAACCCTAACCCTAACCCTAACCCTAACCCTAACCCTAACCCTAACCCTAACCCTAACCCTAACCCTAACCCTAACCCTAACCCTAACCCTAACCCTAACCCTAACCCTAACCCTAACCCTAACCCTAACCCTAACCCTAACCCTAACCCTAACCCTAACCCTAACCCTAACCCTAACCCTAACCCTAACCCTAACCCTAACCCTAACCCTAACCCTAACCCTAACCCTAACCCTAACCCTAACCCTAACCCTAACCCTAACCCTAACCCTAACCCTAACCCTAACCCTAACCCTAACCCTAACCCTAACCCTAACCCTAACCCTAACCCTAACCCTAACCCTAACCCTAACCCTAACCCTAACCCTAACCCTAACCCTAACCCTAACCCTAACCCTAACCCTAACCCTAACCCTAACCCTAACCCTAACCCTAACCCTAACCCTAACCCTAACCCTAACCCTAACCCTAACCCTAACCCTAACCCTAACCCTAACCCTAACCCTAACCCTAACCCTAACCCTAACCCTAACCCTAACCCTAACCCTAACCCTAACCCTAACCCTAACCCTAACCCTAACCCTAACCCTAACCCTAACCCTAACCCTAACCCTAACCCTAACCCTAACCCTAACCCTAACCCTAACCCTAACCCTAACCCTAACCCTAACCCTAACCCTAACCCTAACCCTAACCCTAACCCTAACCCTAACCCTAACCCTAACCCTAACCCTAACCCTAACCCTAACCCTAACCCTAACCCTAACCCTAACCCTAACCCTAACCCTAACCCTAACCCTAACCCTAACCCTAACCCTAACCCTAACCCTAACCCTAACCCTAACCCTAACCCTAACCCTAACCCTAACCCTAACCCTAACCCTAACCCTAACCCTAACCCTAACCCTAACCCTAACCCTAACCCTAACCCTAACCCTAACCCTAACCCTAACCCTAACCCTAACCCTAACCCTAACCCTAACCCTAACCCTAACCCTAACCCTAACCCTAACCCTAACCCTAACCCTAACCCTAACCCTAACCCTAACCCTAACCCTAACCCTAACCCTAACCCTAACCCTAACCCTAACCCTAACCCTAACCCTAACCCTAACCCTAACCCTAACCCTAACCCTAACCCTAACCCTAACCCTAACCCTAACCCTAACCCTAACCCTAACCCTAACCCTAACCCTAACCCTAACCCTAACCCTAACCCTAACCCTAACCCTAACCCTAACCCTAACCCTAACCCTAACCCTAACCCTAACCCTAACCCTAACCCTAACCCTAACCCTAACCCTAACCCTAACCCTAACCCTAACCCTAACCCTAACCCTAACCCTAACCCTAACCCTAACCCTAACCCTAACCCTAACCCTAACCCTAACCCTAACCCTAACCCTAACCCTAACCCTAACCCTAACCCTAACCCTAACCCTAACCCTAACCCTAACCCTAACCCTAACCCTAACCCTAACCCTAACCCTAACCCTAACCCTAACCCTAACCCTAACCCTAACCCTAACCCTAACCCTAACCCTAACCCTAACCCTAACCCTAACCCTAACCCTAACCCTAACCCTAACCCTAACCCTAACCCTAACCCTAACCCTAACCCTAACCCTAACCCTAACCCTAACCCTAACCCTAACCCTAACCCTAACCCTAACCCTAACCCTAACCCTAACCCTAACCCTAACCCTAACCCTAACCCTAACCCTAACCCTAACCCTAACCCTAACCCTAACCCTAACCCTAACCCTAACCCTAACCCTAACCCTAACCCTAACCCTAACCCTAACCCTAACCCTAACCCTAACCCTAACCCTAACCCTAACCCTAACCCTAACCCTAACCCTAACCCTAACCCTAACCCTAACCCTAACCCTAACCCTAACCCTAACCCTAACCCTAACCCTAACCCTAACCCTAACCCTAACCCTAACCCTAACCCTAACCCTAACCCTAACCCTAACCCTAACCCTAACCCTAACCCTAACCCTAACCCTAACCCTAACCCTAACCCTAACCCTAACCCTAACCCTAACCCTAACCCTAACCCTAACCCTAACCCTAACCCTAACCCTAACCCTAACCCTAACCCTAACCCTAACCCTAACCCTAACCCTAACCCTAACCCTAACCCTAACCCTAACCCTAACCCTAACCCTAACCCTAACCCTAACCCTAACCCTAACCCTAACCCTAACCCTAACCCTAACCCTAACCCTAACCCTAACCCTAACCCTAACCCTAACCCTAACCCTAACCCTAACCCTAACCCTAACCCTAACCCTAACCCTAACCCTAACCCTAACCCTAACCCTAACCCTAACCCTAACCCTAACCCTAACCCTAACCCTAACCCTAACCCTAACCCTAACCCTAACCCTAACCCTAACCCTAACCCTAACCCTAACCCTAACCCTAACCCTAACCCTAACCCTAACCCTAACCCTAACCCTAACCCTAACCCTAACCCTAACCCTAACCCTAACCCTAACCCTAACCCTAACCCTAACCCTAACCCTAACCCTAACCCTAACCCTAACCCTAACCCTAACCCTAACCCTAACCCTAACCCTAACCCTAACCCTAACCCTAACCCTAACCCTAACCCTAACCCTAACCCTAACCCTAACCCTAACCCTAACCCTAACCCTAACCCTAACCCTAACCCTAACCCTAACCCTAACCCTAACCCTAACCCTAACCCTAACCCTAACCCTAACCCTAACCCTAACCCTAACCCTAACCCTAACCCTAACCCTAACCCTAACCCTAACCCTAACCCTAACCCTAACCCTAACCCTAACCCTAACCCTAACCCTAACCCTAACCCTAACCCTAACCCTAACCCTAACCCTAACCCTAACCCTAACCCTAACCCTAACCCTAACCCTAACCCTAACCCTAACCCTAACCCTAACCCTAACCCTAACCCTAACCCTAACCCTAACCCTAACCCTAACCCTAACCCTAACCCTAACCCTAACCCTAACCCTAACCCTAACCCTAACCCTAACCCTAACCCTAACCCTAACCCTAACCCTAACCCTAACCCTAACCCTAACCCTAACCCTAACCCTAACCCTAACCCTAACCCTAACCCTAACCCTAACCCTAACCCTAACCCTAACCCTAACCCTAACCCTAACCCTAACCCTAACCCTAACCCTAACCCTAACCCTAACCCTAACCCTAACCCTAACCCTAACCCTAACCCTAACCCTAACCCTAACCCTAACCCTAACCCTAACCCTAACCCTAACCCTAACCCTAACCCTAACCCTAACCCTAACCCTAACCCTAACCCTAACCCTAACCCTAACCCTAACCCTAACCCTAACCCTAACCCTAACCCTAACCCTAACCCTAACCCTAACCCTAACCCTAACCCTAACCCTAACCCTAACCCTAACCCTAACCCTAACCCTAACCCTAACCCTAACCCTAACCCTAACCCTAACCCTAACCCTAACCCTAACCCTAACCCTAACCCTAACCCTAACCCTAACCCTAACCCTAACCCTAACCCTAACCCTAACCCTAACCCTAACCCTAACCCTAACCCTAACCCTAACCCTAACCCTAACCCTAACCCTAACCCTAACCCTAACCCTAACCCTAACCCTAACCCTAACCCTAACCCTAACCCTAACCCTAACCCTAACCCTAACCCTAACCCTAACCCTAACCCTAACCCTAACCCTAACCCTAACCCTAACCCTAACCCTAACCCTAACCCTAACCCTAACCCTAACCCTAACCCTAACCCTAACCCTAACCCTAACCCTAACCCTAACCCTAACCCTAACCCTAACCCTAACCCTAACCCTAACCCTAACCCTAACCCTAACCCTAACCCTAACCCTAACCCTAACCCTAACCCTAACCCTAACCCTAACCCTAACCCTAACCCTAACCCTAACCCTAACCCTAACCCTAACCCTAACCCTAACCCTAACCCTAACCCTAACCCTAACCCTAACCCTAACCCTAACCCTAACCCTAACCCTAACCCTAACCCTAACCCTAACCCTAACCCTAACCCTAACCCTAACCCTAACCCTAACCCTAACCCTAACCCTAACCCTAACCCTAACCCTAACCCTAACCCTAACCCTAACCCTAACCCTAACCCTAACCCTAACCCTAACCCTAACCCTAACCCTAACCCTAACCCTAACCCTAACCCTAACCCTAACCCTAACCCTAACCCTAACCCTAACCCTAACCCTAACCCTAACCCTAACCCTAACCCTAACCCTAACCCTAACCCTAACCCTAACCCTAACCCTAACCCTAACCCTAACCCTAACCCTAACCCTAACCCTAACCCTAACCCTAACCCTAACCCTAACCCTAACCCTAACCCTAACCCTAACCCTAACCCTAACCCTAACCCTAACCCTAACCCTAACCCTAACCCTAACCCTAACCCTAACCCTAACCCTAACCCTAACCCTAACCCTAACCCTAACCCTAACCCTAACCCTAACCCTAACCCTAACCCTAACCCTAACCCTAACCCTAACCCTAACCCTAACCCTAACCCTAACCCTAACCCTAACCCTAACCCTAACCCTAACCCTAACCCTAACCCTAACCCTAACCCTAACCCTAACCCTAACCCTAACCCTAACCCTAACTCTAACTTTAACCTCATCCCCATAACTTTAACCTCATCCCTAACACTGACCTTACCCTCTTCTCTAACTCTGACTCCAACTCTAACCCCAAACCTTACCTCAACCCCCCTTAATTAATATAACCTTAACATCAACAATAATGGTATCCGGGCCTGGACCTGGTCCTGGCCTGTGCAGGGGCCCTGGCTTGGACCAGGGCCTTGGCTTGGACCTGGACCTTGACCCGGGTTTTATGTTGCCCTAAGTCTTGGCCCACGGCCCCCAAAGGGGCCCCCCATGTTTGAGGGGGATGGGGCCATGACTTTCAAAGTAAGACAATTGACATTAGACATGTTACGTTTTCTCGCCTAACATGAAATGACAGTATAAAATGCAAGCACCTTTTAATAAAGGTCCCACGGCAATTTTAGGAGCTATATACTGTGGGTTATACACACTGGACGGATGACCCAAAACAGGAAAAACCTTTCCCATTGGACAAAACATTTGAGTTTTAACATGTTAGAGGAAGAAAACATCAATTACCCAGCATACATTTCAAAGGAAAAAGCTCAAATGACAAAAATAACCCAAAATGCATTTCAACGTAGAAATTCGAACAACACCGCGAGGGACGTAGTTATGGCAGGAAGGGTCTAACCCAGTAAAAGTAGCTTTTTGGTAAGGAAATCTCACCTTGAGTCTTCTTTGAGGTAAGTTTCCTTCACAATTCCTGTAGTCGTGCGGTGTATGGGGCACAGGAATTGCTTTTAGCATGCTGTTCAGCATGGGTTCCTGGATGGGCCAAGTAGGCAGTGCTTTGTCACGGCTGGGCTTGGTCTTTCCTGCCCTGGGACTGACTGGGAAGGCACCGCTTGACGGGGCTGGTCCTGGTCTTTCCTGGGGTTCGGACACCCATCGCTGAATAGGTCTGGCTTGGGTTCCTTGGGGGACTGGGGAGGCAGTGCTTTGTCACGGCTGGCCTTGGTCCCTCTTGCCCCTTGGAATGGCTGGGAAGGCACCACTCTGTTGGGGCTGGTCCTGGTTATTCTTTTTGGGGGGGACACCCCATGCCGGCGGGTTAGTGGGTGTCTCTCTGGGGGGACCGGGGAGGCAGTGCGTGTCACGGCTGGCCTTGGTCCCCTTGGGTCCTGGAGTTGATCTGGAAGGCACCGCTTGATCGGCGCTGGTCCTTTTCATATCCCGGATATGACACCCTGGGTGGGAGGGATAGAAAGAATATTGTGTTTTGTTGGTGTTTTCAATCCCTAAGGGCGACACACAGTAGAGTTTATCGAAACCCTACGAACAACAAGAACCAAACTCCAGCCCTGATTGGCCGAACCAGAGCTACCTAGCGGTGTTAACAACTGGTTTGTGCCGGTCAGGGGGTAAGTATGCGGCCCCCCTGGGTTCCGACTCTAGGAACAGCACGCAGGGTGTGGTGGTCCAGGGTAGCAGGACCTTAATCGTAACCCAGTCTTCTACGAGGGTTAGCCTCACTCATACAACAGTCCATTTTACACCACATACGGCTGAATCTTACCTGCCCTAAACTAATTAACCTCCCCCCTTTTTTTAGTCCTCCACCCCCTAAATTCTCCATCCCCTAGTCCAGCTTAGGTGACTAGGCCGTGGATGCAACGGGACCTAGGAAATTCTCCACCCCCTAAATTCTCCATCCCCTAGTCCAGCTTAGGTGACTAGGCCGTGGATGCAACGGGACCTAGGAACACCAAGACCTTTAGGGCCCTTAGACCCCCTTCTTTCTCTCCCCATTTAACAAATAATAGGCTCAGATTCAGGACATATCCTCAAAAAAGAAAAAAAACTGTTACACTTACCTCCGTTAGAAGTACCTCCATTAAAAATAAAGATTCTCTCAACAATACGTTCACCATTATAATAGGATTCGAATTAAATCAAACCAATCTAAGCGAAAACCCAACAAGACGTTGAAATTATCCCTCAAAAAATGTATGCAAAAAAACAATTTTACTTACCTGCCAAAGCCCAACAAGGGACTAACCTGTAAGAATCTACTTACCCGAAAAAAAGAAAAAAATGTTACCTCGACAAAAGAACACCCCTTTAAGCTTAAACCCAATACCAATTCCAATTCGGATTTGACACACCTTGAGAATTGATCAATCTCGGGGGGCCGCCTTGGGGGAGGGTGTCTAGTGATAATGGCCAGAAACACCCTATGATCCCAAGGTTCACTACTGATGATGTGTCCTAACATTTCGATAGTACCTTTATACTAAAACAGAAAAAAAGAAAAAAAGAAAAAAAGAAAAAAAGAAAAAACAGTTGTGATCTAAATAAATAAATAAATTAATAAATTAATAAATAAATTAATAAATTAATAAATTAATAAATAAATTAATAAATTAATAAATTAATAAATTAATAAATTAATTGATAAATAAATTAATTAATGAATTGATAAATTGAAATTGATTAATTGGTTAATTGATTAATTAATAAATTAACTAATAAATTAATAAATAAATAAATAATAAATTAATAAATTAATTAACTAATAAATTAACTAATGAATTAATAAATAAATTAATAAAATAATAAATAAATTAATACATTAATAAATAAATTTATAAATGTATGATTACCAATACATAAATATATAAATTATATAAGTATGTAATTATAATTATATAAATTTTATAAATTTATAAAATATAAATATAACAAAGATGTGATTACGATACAATACATACCAATACATTACCAATACATAACCCCAACCAGCCAGACTCAAAATCTCCGTTTGACCTCCATCTGGAAACAAAGAGAACCTGGAAAGAAAAAAGGACAAAAAACAAGTCAATATTCCACAATCAGCGGTTATATCATAATGAGACAAACAACCATTACCTTTACTCCATTCTTGGTTTCAAGGAAAACCATCAAGTCTATGTCTCAAAATCAGCGGTTACTACACAACAAGACAAACAATCACTTCAGTTTACTCCACTAGTGGTGATAAGGAAAACCATCAGGTCTTTATTTCAAAATCAGCCTGAATATCATAACAAGACAAACAACCACTTAATTTCATTTCATATTGATAATATGGGGAAAGAGAACTGCGGATGACTGGATATTGGCGAGCGCAATTGCCTTTGATCCCCCATTCAACTGCCCAGTCGTTGGATGAGGTGGGGGGGATCATCGAGATAACTTAAAATGAACCTAACCCTAACCCTAACCCTAACCCTAACCCTAACCCTAACCCTAACCCTAACCCTAACCCTAACCCTAACCCTAACCCTAACCTAACCCTAACCCTAACCCTAACCCTAACCCTAACCCTAACCCTAACCCTAACCCTAACCCTAACCCTAACCCTAACCCTAACCCTAACCCTAACCCTAACCCTAACCCTAACCCTAACCCTAACCCTAACCCTAACCCTAACCCTAACCCTAACCCTAACCCTAACCCTAACCCTAACCCTAACCCTAACCCTAACCCTAACCCTAACCCTAACCCTAACCCTAACCCTAACCCTAACCCTAACCCTAACCCTAACCCTAACCCTAACCCTAACCCTAACCCTAACCCTAACCCTAACCCTAACCCTAACCCTAACCCTAACCCTAACCCTAACCCTAACCCTAACCCTAACCCTAACCCTAACCCTAACCCTAACCCTAACCCTAACCCTAACCCTAACCCTAACCCTAACCCTAACCCTAACCCTAACCCTAACCCTAACCCTAACCCTAACCCTAACCCTAACCCTAACCCTAACCCTAACCCTAACCCTAACCCTAACCCTAACCCTAACCCTAACCCTAACCCTAACCCTAACCCTAACCCTAACCCTAACCCTAACCCTAACCCTAACCCTAACCCTAACCCTAACCCTAACCCTAACCCTAACCCTAACCCTAACCCTAACCCTAACCCTAACCCTAACCCTAACCCTAACCCTAACCCTAACCCTAACCCTAACCCTAACCCTAACCCTAACCCTAACCCTAACCCTAACCCTAACCCTAACCCTAACCCTAACCCTAACCCTAACCCTAACCCTAACCCTAACCCTAACCCTAACCCTAACCCTAACCCTAACCCTAACCCTAACCCTAACCCTAACCCTAACCCTAACCCTAACCCTAACCCTAACCCTAACCCTAACCCTAACCCTAACCCTAACCCTAACCCTAACCCTAACCCTAACCCTAACCCTAACCCTAACCCTAACCCTAACCCTAACCCTAACCCTAACCCTAACCCTAACCCTAACCCTAACCCTAACCCTAACCCTAACCCTAACCCTAACCCTAACCCTAACCCTAACCCTAACCCTAACCCTAACCCTAACCCTAACCCTAACCCTAACCCTAACCCTAACCCTAACCCTAACCCTAACCCTAACCCTAACCCTAACCCTAACCCTAACCCTAACCCTAACCCTAACCCTAACCCTAACCCTAACCCTAACCCTAACCCTAACCCTAACCCTAACCCTAACCCTAACCCTAACCCTAACCCTAACCCTAACCCTAACCCTAACCCTAACCCTAACCCTAACCCTAACCCTAACCCTAACCCTAACCCTAACCCTAACCCTAACCCTAACCCTAACCCTAACCCTAACCCTAACCCTAACCCTAACCCTAACCCTAACCCTAACCCTAACCCTAACCCTAACCCTAACCCTAACCCTAACCCTAACCCTAACCCTAACCCTAACCCTAACCCTAACCCTAACCCTAACCCTAACCCTAACCCTAACCCTAACCCTAACCCTAACCCTAACCCTAACCCTAACCCTAACCCTAACCCTAACCCTAACCCTAACCCTAACCCTAACCCTAACCCTAACCCTAACCCTAACCCTAACCCTAACCCTAACCCTAACCCTAACCCTAACCCTAACCCTAACCCTAACCCTAACCCTAACCCTAACCCTAACCCTAACCCTAACCCTAACCCTAACCCTAACCCTAACCCTAACCCTAACCCTAACCCTAACCCTAACCCTAACCCTAACCCTAACCCTAACCCTAACCCTAACCCTAACCCTAACCCTAACCCTAACCCTAACCCTAACCCTAACCCTAACCCTAACCCTAACCCTAACCCTAACCCTAACCCTAACCCTAACCCTAACCCTAACCCTAACCCTAACCCTAACCCTAACCCTAACCCTAACCCTAACCCTAACCCTAACCCTAACCCTAACCCTAACCCTAACCCTAACCCTAACCCTAACCCTAACCCTAACCCTAACCCTAACCCTAACCCTAACCCTAACCCTAACCCTAACCCTAACCCTAACCCTAACCCTAACCCTAACCCTAACCCTAACCCTAACCCTAACCCTAACCCTAACCCTAACCCTAACCCTAACCCTAACCCTAACCCTAACCCTAACCCTAACCCTAACCCTAACCCTAACCCTAACCCTAACCCTAACCCTAACCCTAACCCTAACCCTAACCCTAACCCTAACCCTAACCCTAACCCTAACCCTAACCCTAACCCTAACCCTAACCCTAACCCTAACCCTAACCCTAACCCTAACCCTAACCCTAACCCTAACCCTAACCCTAACCCTAACCCTAACCCTAACCCTAACCCTAACCCTAACCCTAACCCTAACCCTAACCCTAACCCTAACCCTAACCCTAACCCTAACCCTAACCCTAACCCTAACCCTAACCCTAACCCTAACCCTAACCCTAACCCTAACCCTAACCCTAACCCTAACCCTAACCCTAACCCTAACCCTAACCCTAACCCTAACCCTAACCCTAACCCTAACCCTAACCCTAACCCTAACCCTAACCCTAACCCTAACCCTAACCCTAACCCTAACCCTAACCCTAACCCTAACCCTAACCCTAACCCTAACCCTAACCCTAACCCTAACCCTAACCCTAACCCTAACCCTAACCCTAACCCTAACCCTAACCCTAACCCTAACCCTAACCCTAACCCTAACCCTAACCCTAACCCTAACCCTAACCCTAACCCTAACCCTAACCCTAACCCTAACCCTAACCCTAACCCTAACCCTAACCCTAACCCTAACCCTAACCCTAACCCTAACCCTAACCCTAACCCTAACCCTAACCCTAACCCTAACCCTAACCCTAACCCTAACCCTAACCCTAACCCTAACCCTAACCCTAACCCTAACCCTAACCCTAACCCTAACCCTAACCCTAACCCTAACCCTAACCCTAACCCTAACCCTAACCCTAACCCTAACCCTAACCCTAACCCTAACCCTAACCCTAACCCTAACCCTAACCCTAACCCTAACCCTAACCCTAACCCTAACCCTAACCCTAACCCTAACCCTAACCCTAACCCTAACCCTAACCCTAACCCTAACCCTAACCCTAACCCTAACCCTAACCCTAACCCTAACCCTAACCCTAACCCTAACCCTAACCCTAACCCTAACCCTAACCCTAACCCTAACCCCTAACCCTAACCCTAACCCTAACCCTAACCCTAACCCTAACCCTAACCCCTAACCCTAACCCTAACCCTAACCCCTAACCCTAACCCTAACCCTAACCCTAACCCTAACCCTAACCCTAACCCTAACCCTAACCCTAACCCTAACCCTAACCCTAACCCTAACCCTAACCCTAACCCTAACCCTAACCCTAACCCTAACCCTAAACCCTAACCCTAACCCTAACCCTAACCCTAACCCTAACCCTAACCCTAACCCTAACCCTAACCCTAACCCCTAACCCTAACCCTAACCCTAACCCTAACCCTAACCCTAACCCTAACCCTAACCCTAACCCTAATCCTAAACCTAATTCTAAGCCTAGCCCAATTTGTGGCCCTAACCCTAACCCCTCTATCTGAAGCCTAATTTGGTTCCCCAACCCCACCCTTAAGCCCAAACCCTGACCATAACCCGTAAATTGACCCGAGAGGTCCTTTAGAGCCAAGTAGGCCTACATTTATGTTCCGTATATTGCCCAAAAGAGGCCAAAAATAATATACGAGGTACGCTAACCGGTTATTGGTAAAGGATGGAACTAAGTAAAGGAAAAGGGAAATGAAGGAGGACAAAGAGAAGGGATAATTGGGTTAGTAAATTAATTTAATACAATTCATGGGGGAATACAATTTATAAAAATACAGGGCTAAAACCTAAACATTGGACATATAACAAGGGAGAGTATAAAAAGGGAGAAAACACAAGTAAGAATCAGTTTGGCAGTGGCTTTCGGAGGAGCAGCATCTCCCCAAAATTGGATAAAAAAGGGATCTGTATGTCGTGGCCCTGGCCTGAAGAAGCCCAAATTAGGGCGAAACGTCGCGAAGGGCGCCACCTAGGACATACAGAAAAAAGAACAACAAGGTTAACCAAACACAAACGGGTGGGAATTAGAAAAACAAACTAAGCCAAACTATAAAACATAAAAAACAACAAAAAAATAGAAAAAACTAAAAAACCTAAAAATAGAAGATGGAAAGAGGGAGGTGACTTACCGTATGGCAGGACAGTGCATTCACTCCGGGGATGATCACGCCCCGGAGTTTTTCTTTCATAAACCTAACTCGCCAGCGCCGCCTACGGGTCATGGTCGCCCCCCTTGCTCCATACTAAGCTAAATTATGCTAACTAACCCCTTACTCTAACCCTAAACTTAACCCAATTTGTTCCCCAGCCCTAACCCTAACCCAATTTGGCCCAAGCCCTAAACCTAAACCTAATTTGGTCTCTAATCAGCCCTAAACCTAACCCAATTTGGCCCCTATACCTAACCCTAACCCAATTTGGCCCAAGCCCTAAACCTAAACCTAATTTGGTCTCTAATCAGCCCTAAACCTAACCCAATTTGGCCCCTATACCTAAACCTAACCCAATTTGGGCCCCTAATCCTAAACCTAATTCTAAGCCTAGCCCAATTTGTGGCCCTAACCCTAACCCCTCTATCTGAAGCCTAATTTGGTTCCCCAACCCCACCCTTAAGCCCAAACCCTGACCATAACCCGTAAATTGACCCGAGAGGTCCTTTAGAGCCAAGTAGGCCTACATTTATGTTCCGTATATTGCCCAAAAGAGGCCAAAAATAATATACGAGGTACGCTAACCGGTTATTGGTAAAGGATGGAACTAAGTAAAGGAAAAGGGAAATGAAGGAGGACAAAGAGAAGGGATAATTGGGTTAGTAAATTAATTTAATACAATTCATGGGGGAATACAATTTATAAAAATACAGGGCTAAAACCTAAACATTGGACATATAACAAGGGAGAGTATAAAAAGGGAGAAAACACAAGTAAGAATCAGTTTGGCAGTGGCTTTCGGAGGAGCAGCATCTCCCCAAAATTGGATAAAAAAGGGATCTGTATGTCGTGGCCCTGGCCTGAAGAAGCCCAAATTAGGGCGAAACGTCGCGAAGGGCGCCACCTAGGACATACAGAAAAAAGAACAACAAGGTTAACCAAACACAAACGGGTGGGAATTAGAAAAACAAACTAAGCCAAACTATAAAACATAAAAAACAACAAAAAAATAGAAAAAACTAAAAAACCTAAAAATAGAAGATGGAAAGAGGGAGGTGACTTACCGTATGGCAGGACAGTGCATTCACTCCGGGGATGATCACGCCCCGGAGTTTTTCTTTCATAAACCTAACTCGCCAGCGCCGCCTACGGGTCATGGTCGCCCCCCTTGCTCCATACTAAGCTAAATTATGCTAACTAACCCCTTACTCTAACCCTAAACTTAACCCAATTTGTTCCCCAGCCCTAACCCTAACCCAATTTGGCCCAAGCCCTAAACCTAAACCTAATTTGGTCTCTAATCAGCCCTAAACCTAACCCAATTTGGCCCCTATACCTAACCCTAACCCAATTTGGCCCAAGCCCTAAACCTAAACCTAATTTGGTCTCTAATCAGCCCTAAACCTAACCCAATTTGGCCCCTATACCTAAACCTAACCCAATTTGGGCCCCTAATCCTAAACCTAATTCTAAGCCTAGCCCAATTTGTGGCCCTAACCCTAACCCCTCTATCTGAAGCCTAATTTGGTTCCCCAACCCCACCCTTAAGCCCAAACCCTGACCATAACCCGTAAATTGACCCGAGAGGTCCTTTAGAGCCAAGTAGGCCTACATTTATGTTCCGTATATTGCCCAAAAGAGGCCAAAAATAATATACGAGGTACGCTAACCGGTTATTGGTAAAGGATGGAACTAAGTAAAGGAAAAGGGAAATGAAGGAGGACAAAGAGAAGGGATAATTGGGTTAGTAAATTAATTTAATACAATTCATGGGGGAATACAATTTATAAAAATACAGGGCTAAAACCTAAACATTGGACATATAACAAGGGAGAGTATAAAAAGGGAGAAAACACAAGTAAGAATCAGTTTGGCAGTGGCTTTCGGAGGAGCAGCATCTCCCCAAAATTGGATAAAAAAGGGATCTGTATGTCGTGGCCCTGGCCTGAAGAAGCCCAAATTAGGGCGAAACGTCGCGAAGGGCGCCACCTAGGACATACAGAAAAAAGAACAACAAGGTTAACCAAACACAAACGGGTGGGAATTAGAAAAACAAACTAAGCCAAACTATAAAACATAAAAAACAACAAAAAAATAGAAAAAACTAAAAAACCTAAAAATAGAAGATGGAAAGAGGGAGGTGACTTACCGTATGGCAGGACAGTGCATTCACTCCGGGGATGATCACGCCCCGGAGTTTTTCTTTCATAAACCTAACTCGCCAGCGCCGCCTACGGGTCATGGTCGCCCCCCTTGCTCCATACTAAGCTAAATTATGCTAACTAACCCCTTACTCTAACCCTAAACTTAACCCAATTTGTTCCCCAGCCCTAACCCTAACCCAATTTGGCCCAAGCCCTAAACCTAAACCTAATTTGGTCTCTAATCAGCCCTAAACCTAACCCAATTTGGCCCCTATACCTAACCCTAACCCAATTTGGCCCAAGCCCTAAACCTAAACCTAATTTGGTCTCTAATCAGCCCTAAACCTAACCCAATTTGGCCCCTATACCTAAACCTAACCCAATTTGGGCCCCTAATCCTAAACCTAATTCTAAGCCTAGCCCAATTTGTGGCCCTAACCCTAACCCCTCTATCTGAAGCCTAATTTGGTTCCCCAACCCCACCCTTAAGCCCAAACCCTGACCATAACCCGTAAATTGACCCGAGAGGTCCTTTAGAGCCAAGTAGGCCTACATTTATGTTCCGTATATTGCCCAAAAGAGGCCAAAAATAATATACGAGGTACGCTAACCGGTTATTGGTAAAGGATGGAACTAAGTAAAGGAAAAGGGAAATGAAGGAGGACAAAGAGAAGGGATAATTGGGTTAGTAAATTAATTTAATACAATTCATGGGGGAATACAATTTATAAAAATACAGGGCTAAAACCTAAACATTGGACATATAACAAGGGAGAGTATAAAAAGGGAGAAAACACAAGTAAGAATCAGTTTGGCAGTGGCTTTCGGAGGAGCAGCATCTCCCCAAAATTGGATAAAAAAGGGATCTGTATGTCGTGGCCCTGGCCTGAAGAAGCCCAAATTAGGGCGAAACGTCGCGAAGGGCGCCACCTAGGACATACAGAAAAAAGAACAACAAGGTTAACCAAACACAAACGGGTGGGAATTAGAAAAACAAACTAAGCCAAACTATAAAACATAAAAAACAACAAAAAAATAGAAAAAACTAAAAAACCTAAAAATAGAAGATGGAAAGAGGGAGGTGACTTACCGTATGGCAGGACAGTGCATTCACTCCGGGGATGATCACGCCCCGGAGTTTTTCTTTCATAAACCTAACTCGCCAGCGCCGCCTACGGGTCATGGTCGCCCCCCTTGCTCCATACTAAGCTAAATTATGCTAACTAACCCCTTACTCTAACCCTAAACTTAACCCAATTTGTTCCCCAGCCCTAACCCTAACCCAATTTGGCCCAAGCCCTAAACCTAAACCTAATTTGGTCTCTAATCAGCCCTAAACCTAACCCAATTTGGCCCCTATACCTAACCCTAACCCAATTTGGCCCAAGCCCTAAACCTAAACCTAATTTGGTCTCTAATCAGCCCTAAACCTAACCCAATTTGGCCCCTATACCTAAACCTAACCCAATTTGGGCCCCTAATCCTAAACCTAATTCTAAGCCTAGCCCAATTTGTGGCCCTAACCCTAACCCCTCTATCTGAAGCCTAATTTGGTTCCCCAACCCCACCCTTAAGCCCAAACCCTGACCATAACCCGTAAATTGACCCGAGAGGTCCTTTAGAGCCAAGTAGGCCTACATTTATGTTCCGTATATTGCCCAAAAGAGGCCAAAAATAATATACGAGGTACGCTAACCGGTTATTGGTAAAGGATGGAACTAAGTAAAGGAAAAGGGAAATGAAGGAGGACAAAGAGAAGGGATAATTGGGTTAGTAAATTAATTTAATACAATTCATGGGGGAATACAATTTATAAAAATACAGGGCTAAAACCTAAACATTGGACATATAACAAGGGAGAGTATAAAAAGGGAGAAAACACAAGTAAGAATCAGTTTGGCAGTGGCTTTCGGAGGAGCAGCATCTCCCCAAAATTGGATAAAAAAGGGATCTGTATGTCGTGGCCCTGGCCTGAAGAAGCCCAAATTAGGGCGAAACGTCGCGAAGGGCGCCACCTAGGACATACAGAAAAAAGAACAACAAGGTTAACCAAACACAAACGGGTGGGAATTAGAAAAACAAACTAAGCCAAACTATAAAACATAAAAAACAACAAAAAAATAGAAAAAACTAAAAAACCTAAAAATAGAAGATGGAAAGAGGGAGGTGACTTACCGTATGGCAGGACAGTGCATTCACTCCGGGGATGATCACGCCCCGGAGTTTTTCTTTCATAAACCTAACTCGCCAGCGCCGCCTACGGGTCATGGTCGCCCCCCTTGCTCCATACTAAGCTAAATTATGCTAACTAACCCCTTACTCTAACCCTAAACTTAACCCAATTTGTTCCCCAGCCCTAACCCTAACCCAATTTGGCCCAAGCCCTAAACCTAAACCTAATTTGGTCTCTAATCAGCCCTAAACCTAACCCAATTTGGCCCCTATACCTAACCCTAACCCAATTTGGCCCAAGCCCTAAACCTAAACCTAATTTGGTCTCTAATCAGCCCTAAACCTAACCCAATTTGGCCCCTATACCTAAACCTAACCCAATTTGGGCCCCTAATCCTAAACCTAATTCTAAGCCTAGCCCAATTTGTGGCCCTAACCCTAACCCCTCTATCTGAAGCCTAATTTGGTTCCCCAACCCCACCCTTAAGCCCAAACCCTGACCATAACCCGTAAATTGACCCGAGAGGTCCTTTAGAGCCAAGTAGGCCTACATTTATGTTCCGTATATTGCCCAAAAGAGGCCAAAAATAATATACGAGGTACGCTAACCGGTTATTGGTAAAGGATGGAACTAAGTAAAGGAAAAGGGAAATGAAGGAGGACAAAGAGAAGGGATAATTGGGTTAGTAAATTAATTTAATACAATTCATGGGGGAATACAATTTATAAAAATACAGGGCTAAAACCTAAACATTGGACATATAACAAGGGAGAGTATAAAAAGGGAGAAAACACAAGTAAGAATCAGTTTGGCAGTGGCTTTCGGAGGAGCAGCATCTCCCCAAAATTGGATAAAAAAGGGATCTGTATGTCGTGGCCCTGGCCTGAAGAAGCCCAAATTAGGGCGAAACGTCGCGAAGGGCGCCACCTAGGACATACAGAAAAAAGAACAACAAGGTTAACCAAACACAAACGGGTGGGAATTAGAAAAACAAACTAAGCCAAACTATAAAACATAAAAAACAACAAAAAAATAGAAAAAACTAAAAAACCTAAAAATAGAAGATGGAAAGAGGGAGGTGACTTACCGTATGGCAGGACAGTGCATTCACTCCGGGGATGATCACGCCCCGGAGTTTTTCTTTCATAAACCTAACTCGCCAGCGCCGCCTACGGGTCATGGTCGCCCCCCTTGCTCCATACTAAGCTAAATTATGCTAACTAACCCCTTACTCTAACCCTAAACTTAACCCAATTTGTTCCCCAGCCCTAACCCTAACCCAATTTGGCCCAAGCCCTAAACCTAAACCTAATTTGGTCTCTAATCAGCCCTAAACCTAACCCAATTTGGCCCCTATACCTAACCCTAACCCAATTTGGCCCAAGCCCTAAACCTAAACCTAATTTGGTCTCTAATCAGCCCTAAACCTAACCCAATTTGGCCCCTATACCTAAACCTAACCCAATTTGGGCCCCTAATCCTAAACCTAATTCTAAGCCTAGCCCAATTTGTGGCCCTAACCCTAACCCCTCTATCTGAAGCCTAATTTGGTTCCCCAACCCCACCCTTAAGCCCAAACCCTGACCATAACCCGTAAATTGACCCGAGAGGTCCTTTAGAGCCAAGTAGGCCTACATTTATGTTCCGTATATTGCCCAAAAGAGGCCAAAAATAATATACGAGGTACGCTAACCGGTTATTGGTAAAGGATGGAACTAAGTAAAGGAAAAGGGAAATGAAGGAGGACAAAGAGAAGGGATAATTGGGTTAGTAAATTAATTTAATACAATTCATGGGGGAATACAATTTATAAAAATACAGGGCTAAAACCTAAACATTGGACATATAACAAGGGAGAGTATAAAAAGGGAGAAAACACAAGTAAGAATCAGTTTGGCAGTGGCTTTCGGAGGAGCAGCATCTCCCCAAAATTGGATAAAAAAGGGATCTGTATGTCGTGGCCCTGGCCTGAAGAAGCCCAAATTAGGGCGAAACGTCGCGAAGGGCGCCACCTAGGACATACAGAAAAAAGAACAACAAGGTTAACCAAACACAAACGGGTGGGAATTAGAAAAACAAACTAAGCCAAACTATAAAACATAAAAAACAACAAAAAAATAGAAAAAACTAAAAAACCTAAAAATAGAAGATGGAAAGAGGGAGGTGACTTACCGTATGGCAGGACAGTGCATTCACTCCGGGGATGATCACGCCCCGGAGTTTTTCTTTCATAAACCTAACTCGCCAGCGCCGCCTACGGGTCATGGTCGCCCCCCTTGCTCCATACTAAGCTAAATTATGCTAACTAACCCCTTACTCTAACCCTAAACTTAACCCAATTTGTTCCCCAGCCCTAACCCTAACCCAATTTGGCCCAAGCCCTAAACCTAAACCTAATTTGGTCTCTAATCAGCCCTAAACCTAACCCAATTTGGCCCCTATACCTAACCCTAACCCAATTTGGCCCAAGCCCTAAACCTAAACCTAATTTGGTCTCTAATCAGCCCTAAACCTAACCCAATTTGGCCCCTATACCTAAACCTAACCCAATTTGGGCCCCTAATCCTAAACCTAATTCTAAGCCTAGCCCAATTTGTGGCCCTAACCCTAACCCCTCTATCTGAAGCCTAATTTGGTTCCCCAACCCCACCCTTAAGCCCAAACCCTGACCATAACCCGTAAATTGACCCGAGAGGTCCTTTAGAGCCAAGTAGGCCTACATTTATGTTCCGTATATTGCCCAAAAGAGGCCAAAAATAATATACGAGGTACGCTAACCGGTTATTGGTAAAGGATGGAACTAAGTAAAGGAAAAGGGAAATGAAGGAGGACAAAGAGAAGGGATAATTGGGTTAGTAAATTAATTTAATACAATTCATGGGGGAATACAATTTATAAAAATACAGGGCTAAAACCTAAACATTGGACATATAACAAGGGAGAGTATAAAAAGGGAGAAAACACAAGTAAGAATCAGTTTGGCAGTGGCTTTCGGAGGAGCAGCATCTCCCCAAAATTGGATAAAAAAAGGGATCTGTATGTCGTGGCCCTGGCCTGAAGAAGCCCAAATTAGGGCGAAACGTCGCGAAGGGCGCCACCTAGGACATACAGAAAAAAGAACAACAAGGTTAACCAAACACAAACGGGTGGGAATTAGAAAAACAAACTAAGCCAAACTATAAAACATAAAAAACAACAAAAAAATAGAAAAAACTAAAAAACCTAAAAATAGAAGATGGAAAGAGGGAGGTGACTTACCGTATGGCAGGACAGTGCATTCACTCCGGGGATGATCACGCCCCGGAGTTTTTCTTTCATAAACCTAACTCGCCAGCGCCGCCTACGGGTCATGGTCGCCCCCCTTGCTCCATACTAAGCTAAATTATGCTAACTAACCCCTTACTCTAACCCTAAACTTAACCCAATTTGTTCCCCAGCCCTAACCCTAACCCAATTTGGCCCAAGCCCTAAACCTAAACCTAATTTGGTCTCTAATCAGCCCTAAACCTAACCCAATTTGGCCCCTATACCTAACCCTAACCCAATTTGGCCCAAGCCCTAAACCTAAACCTAATTTGGTCTCTAATCAGCCCTAAACCTAACCCAATTTGGCCCCTATACCTAAACCTAACCCAATTTGGGCCCCTAATCCTAAACCTAATTCTAAGCCTAGCCCAATTTGTGGCCCTAACCCTAACCCCTCTATCTGAAGCCTAATTTGGTTCCCCAACCCCACCCTTAAGCCCAAACCCTGACCATAACCCGTAAATTGACCCGAGAGGTCCTTTAGAGCCAAGTAGGCCTACATTTATGTTCCGTATATTGCCCAAAAGAGGCCAAAAATAATATACGAGGTACGCTAACCGGTTATTGGTAAAGGATGGAACTAAGTAAAGGAAAAGGGAAATGAAGGAGGACAAAGAGAAGGGATAATTGGGTTAGTAAATTAATTTAATACAATTCATGGGGGAATACAATTTATAAAAATACAGGGCTAAAACCTAAACATTGGACATATAACAAGGGAGAGTATAAAAAGGGAGAAAACACAAGTAAGAATCAGTTTGGCAGTGGCTTTCGGAGGAGCAGCATCTCCCCAAAATTGGATAAAAAAGGGATCTGTATGTCGTGGCCCTGGCCTGAAGAAGCCCAAATTAGGGCGAAACGTCGCGAAGGGCGCCACCTAGGACATACAGAAAAAAGAACAACAAGGTTAACCAAACACAAACGGGTGGGAATTAGAAAAACAAACTAAGCCAAACTATAAAACATAAAAAACAACAAAAAAATAGAAAAAACTAAAAAACCTAAAAATAGAAGATGGAAAGAGGGAGGTGACTTACCGTATGGCAGGACAGTGCATTCACTCCGGGGATGATCACGCCCCGGAGTTTTTCTTTCATAAACCTAACTCGCCAGCGCCGCCTACGGGTCATGGTCGCCCCCCTTGCTCCATACTAAGCTAAATTATGCTAACTAACCCCTTACTCTAACCCTAAACTTAACCCAATTTGTTCCCCAGCCCTAACCCTAACCCAATTTGGCCCAAGCCCTAAACCTAAACCTAATTTGGTCTCTAATCAGCCCTAAACCTAACCCAATTTGGCCCCTATACCTAACCCTAACCCAATTTGGCCCAAGCCCTAAACCTAAACCTAATTTGGTCTCTAATCAGCCCTAAACCTAACCCAATTTGGCCCCTATACCTAAACCTAACCCAATTTGGGCCCCTAATCCTAAACCTAATTCTAAGCCTAGCCCAATTTGTGGCCCTAACCCTAACCCCTCTATCTGAAGCCTAATTTGGTTCCCCAACCCCACCCTTAAGCCCAAACCCTGACCATAACCCGTAAATTGACCCGAGAGGTCCTTTAGAGCCAAGTAGGCCTACATTTATGTTCCGTATATTGCCCAAAAGAGGCCAAAAATAATATACGAGGTACGCTAACCGGTTATTGGTAAAGGATGGAACTAAGTAAAGGAAAAGGGAAATGAAGGAGGACAAAGAGAAGGGATAATTGGGTTAGTAAATTAATTTAATACAATTCATGGGGGAATACAATTTATAAAAATACAGGGCTAAAACCTAAACATTGGACATATAACAAGGGAGAGTATAAAAAGGGAGAAAACACAAGTAAGAATCAGTTTGGCAGTGGCTTTCGGAGGAGCAGCATCTCCCCAAAATTGGATAAAAAAGGGATCTGTATGTCGTGGCCCTGGCCTGAAGAAGCCCAAATTAGGGCGAAACGTCGCGAAGGGCGCCACCTAGGACATACAGAAAAAAGAACAACAAGGTTAACCAAACACAAACGGGTGGGAATTAGAAAAACAAACTAAGCCAAACTATAAAACATAAAAAACAACAAAAAAATAGAAAAAACTAAAAAACCTAAAAATAGAAGATGGAAAGAGGGAGGTGACTTACCGTATGGCAGGACAGTGCATTCACTCCGGGGATGATCACGCCCCGGAGTTTTTCTTTCATAAACCTAACTCGCCAGCGCCGCCTACGGGTCATGGTCGCCCCCCTTGCTCCATACTAAGCTAAATTATGCTAACTAACCCCTTACTCTAACCCTAAACTTAACCCAATTTGTTCCCCAGCCCTAACCCTAACCCAATTTGGCCCAAGCCCTAAACCTAAACCTAATTTGGTCTCTAATCAGCCCTAAACCTAACCCAATTTGGCCCCTATACCTAACCCTAACCCAATTTGGCCCAAGCCCTAAACCTAAACCTAATTTGGTCTCTAATCAGCCCTAAACCTAACCCAATTTGGCCCCTATACCTAAACCTAACCCAATTTGGGCCCCTAATCCTAAACCTAATTCTAAGCCTAGCCCAATTTGTGGCCCTAACCCTAACCCCTCTATCTGAAGCCTAATTTGGTTCCCCAACCCCACCCTTAAGCCCAAACCCTGACCATAACCCGTAAATTGACCCGAGAGGTCCTTTAGAGCCAAGTAGGCCTACATTTATGTTCCGTATATTGCCCAAAAGAGGCCAAAAATAATATACGAGGTACGCTAACCGGTTATTGGTAAAGGATGGAACTAAGTAAAGGAAAAGGGAAATGAAGGAGGACAAAGAGAAGGGATAATTGGGTTAGTAAATTAATTTAATACAATTCATGGGGGAATACAATTTATAAAAATACAGGGCTAAAACCTAAACATTGGACATATAACAAGGGAGAGTATAAAAAGGGAGAAAACACAAGTAAGAATCAGTTTGGCAGTGGCTTTCGGAGGAGCAGCATCTCCCCAAAATTGGATAAAAAAGGGATCTGTATGTCGTGGCCCTGGCCTGAAGAAGCCCAAATTAGGGCGAAACGTCGCGAAGGGCGCCACCTAGGACATACAGAAAAAAGAACAACAAGGTTAACCAAACACAAACGGGTGGGAATTAGAAAAACAAACTAAGCCAAACTATAAAACATAAAAAACAACAAAAAAATAGAAAAAACTAAAAAACCTAAAAATAGAAGATGGAAAGAGGGAGGTGACTTACCGTATGGCAGGACAGTGCATTCACTCCGGGGATGATCACGCCCCGGAGTTTTTCTTTCTAAACCTAACTCGCCAGCGCCGCCTACGGGTCATGGTCGCCCCCCTTGCTCCATACTAAGCTAAATTATGCTAACTAACCCCTTACTCTAACCCTAAACTTAACCCAATTTGTTCCCCAGCCCTAACCCTAACCCAATTTGGCCCAAGCCCTAAACCTAAACCTAATTTGGTCTCTAATCAGCCCTAAACCTAACCCAATTTGGCCCCTATACCTAACCCTAACCCAATTTGGCCCAAGCCCTAAACCTAAACCTAATTTGGTCTCTAATCAGCCCTAAACCTAACCCAATTTGGCCCCTATACCTAAACCTAACCCAATTTGGGCCCCTAATCCTAAACCTAATTTTAAGCCTAGCCCAATTTGTGGCCCTAACCCTAACCCCTCTATCTGAAGCCTAATTTGGTTCCCCAACCCCACCCTTAAGCCCAAACCCTGACCATAACCCGTAAATTGACCCGAGAGGTCCTTTAGAGCCAAGTAGGCCTACATTTATGTTCCGTATATTGCCCAAAAGAGGCCAAAAATAATATACGAGGTACGCTAACCGGTTATTGGTAAAGGATGGAACTAAGTAAAGGAAAAGGGAAATGAAGGAGGACAAAGAGAAGGGATAATTGGGTTAGTAAATTAATTTAATACAATTCATGGGGGAATACAATTTATAAAAATACAGGGCTAAAACCTAAACATTGGACATATAACAAGGGAGAGTATAAAAAGGGAGAAAACACAAGTAAGAATCAGTTTGGCAGTGGCTTTCGGAGGAGCAGCATCTCCCCAAAATTGGATAAAAAAAGGGATCTGTATGTCGTGGCCCTGGCCTGAAGAAGCCCAAATTAGGGCGAAACGTCGCGAAGGGCGCCACCTAGGACATACAGAAAAAAGAACAACAAGGTTAACCAAACACAAACGGGTGGGAATTAGAAAAACAAACTAAGCCAAACTATAAAACATAAAAAACAACAAAAAAATAGAAAAAACTAAAAAACCTAAAAATAGAAGATGGAAAGAGGGAGGTGACTTACCGTATGGCAGGACAGTGCATTCACTCCGGGGATGATCACGCCCCGGAGTTTTTCTTTCATAAACCTAACTCGCCAGCGCCGCCTACGGGTCATGGTCGCCCCCCTTGCTCCATACTAAGCTAAATTATGCTAACTAACCCCTTACTCTAACCCTAAACTTAACCCAATTTGTTCCCCAGCCCTAACCCTAACCCAATTTGGCCCAAGCCCTAAACCTAAACCTAATTTGGTCTCTAATCAGCCCTAAACCTAACCCAATTTGGCCCCTATACCTAACCCTAACCCAATTTGGCCCAAGCCCTAAACCTAAACCTAATTTGGTCTCTAATCAGCCCTAAACCTAACCCAATTTGGCCCCTATACCTAAACCTAACCCAATTTGGGCCCCTAATCCTAAACCTAATTTTAAGCCTAGCCCAATTTGTGGCCCTAACCCTAACCCCTCTATCTGAAGCCTAATTTGGTTCCCCAACCCCACCCTTAAGCCCAAACCCTGACCATAACCCGTAAATTGACCCGAGAGGTCCTTTAGAGCCAAGTAGGCCTACATTTATGTTCCGTATATTGCCCAAAAGAGGCCAAAAATAATATACGAGGTACGCTAACCGGTTATTGGTAAAGGATGGAACTAAGTAAAGGAAAAGGGAAATGAAGGAGGACAAAGAGAAGGGATAATTGGGTTAGTAAATTAATTTAATACAATTCATGGGGGAATACAATTTATAAAAATACAGGGCTAAAACCTAAACATTGGACATATAACAAGGGAGAGTATAAAAAGGGAGAAAACACAAGTAAGAATCAGTTTGGCAGTGGCTTTCGGAGGAGCAGCATCTCCCCAAAATTGGATAAAAAAGGGATCTGTATGTCGTGGCCCTGGCCTGAAGAAGCCCAAATTAGGGCGAAACGTCGCGAAGGGCGCCACCTAGGACATACAGAAAAAAGAACAACAAGGTTAACCAAACACAAACGGGTGGGAATTAGAAAAACAAACTAAGCCAAACTATAAAACATAAAAAACAACAAAAAAATAGAAAAAACTAAAAAACCTAAAAATAGAAGATGGAAAGAGGGAGGTGACTTACCGTATGGCAGGACAGTGCATTCACTCCGGGGATGATCACGCCCCGGAGTTTTTCTTTCATAAACCTAACTCGCCAGCGCCGCCTACGGGTCATGGTCGCCCCCCTTGCTCCATACTAAGCTAAATTATGCTAACTAACCCCTTACTCTAACCCTAAACTTAACCCAATTTGTTCCCCAGCCCTAACCCTAACCCAATTTGGCCCAAGCCCTAAACCTAAACCTAATTTGGTCTCTAATCAGCCCTAAACCTAACCCAATTTGGCCCCTATACCTAACCCTAACCCAATTTGGCCCAAGCCCTAAACCTAAACCTAATTTGGTCTCTAATCAGCCCTAAACCTAACCCAATTTGGCCCCTATACCTAAACCTAACCCAATTTGGGCCCCTAATCCTAAACCTAATTTTAAGCCTAGCCCAATTTGTGGCCCTAACCCTAACCCCTCTATCTGAAGCCTAATTTGGTTCCCCAACCCCACCCTTAAGCCCAAACCCTGACCATAACCCGTAAATTGACCCGAGAGGTCCTTTAGAGCCAAGTAGGCCTACATTTATGTTCCGTATATTGCCCAAAAGAGGCCAAAAATAATATACGAGGTACGCTAACCGGTTATTGGTAAAGGATGGAACTAAGTAAAGGAAAAGGGAAATGAAGGAGGACAAAGAGAAGGGATAATTGGGTTAGTAAATTAATTTAATACAATTCATGGGGGAATACAATTTATAAAAATACAGGGCTAAAACCTAAACATTGGACATATAACAAGGGAGAGTATAAAAAGGGAGAAAACACAAGTAAGAATCAGTTTGGCAGTGGCTTTCGGAGGAGCAGCATCTCCCCAAAATTGGATAAAAAAGGGATCTGTATGTCGTGGCCCTGGCCTGAAGAAGCCCAAATTAGGGCGAAACGTCGCGAAGGGCGCCACCTAGGACATACAGAAAAAAGAACAACAAGGTTAACCAAACACAAACGGGTGGGAATTAGAAAAACAAACTAAGCCAAACTATAAAACATAAAAAACAACAAAAAAATAGAAAAAACTAAAAAACCTAAAAATAGAAGATGGAAAGAGGGAGGTGACTTACCGTATGGCAGGACAGTGCATTCACTCCGGGGATGATCACGCCCCGGAGTTTTTCTTTCATAAACCTAACTCGCCAGCGCCGCCTACGGGTCATGGTCGCCCCCCTTGCTCCATACTAAGCTAAATTATGCTAACTAACCCCTTACTCTAACCCTAAACTTAACCCAATTTGTTCCCCAGCCCTAACCCTAACCCAATTTGGCCCAAGCCCTAAACCTAAACCTAATTTGGTCTCTAATCAGCCCTAAACCTAACCCAATTTGGCCCCTATACCTAACCCTAACCCAATTTGGCCCAAGCCCTAAACCTAAACCTAATTTGGTCTCTAATCAGCCCTAAACCTAACCCAATTTGGCCCCTATACCTAAACCTAACCCAATTTGGGCCCCTAATCCTAAACCTAATTTTAAGCCTAGCCCAATTTGTGGCCCTAACCCTAACCCCTCTATCTGAAGCCTAATTTGGTTCCCCAACCCCACCCTTAAGCCCAAACCCTGACCATAACCCGTAAATTGACCCGAGAGGTCCTTTAGAGCCAAGTAGGCCTACATTTATGTTCCGTATATTGCCCAAAAGAGGCCAAAAATAATATACGAGGTACGCTAACCGGTTATTGGTAAAGGATGGAACTAAGTAAAGGAAAAGGGAAATGAAGGAGGACAAAGAGAAGGGATAATTGGGTTAGTAAATTAATTTAATACAATTCATGGGGGAATACAATTTATAAAAATACAGGGCTAAAACCTAAACATTGGACATATAACAAGGGAGAGTATAAAAAGGGAGAAAACACAAGTAAGAATCAGTTTGGCAGTGGCTTTCGGAGGAGCAGCATCTCCCCAAAATTGGATAAAAAAGGGATCTGTATGTCGTGGCCCTGGCCTGAAGAAGCCCAAATTAGGGCGAAACGTCGCGAAGGGCGCCACCTAGGACATACAGAAAAAAGAACAACAAGGTTAACCAAACACAAACGGGTGGGAATTAGAAAAACAAACTAAGCCAAACTATAAAACATAAAAAACAACAAAAAAATAGAAAAAACTAAAAAACCTAAAAATAGAAGATGGAAAGAGGGAGGTGACTTACCGTATGGCAGGACAGTGCATTCACTCCGGGGATGATCACGCCCCGGAGTTTTTCTTTCATAAACCTAACTCGCCAGCGCCGCCTACGGGTCATGGTCGCCCCCCTTGCTCCATACTAAGCTAAATTATGCTAACTAACCCCTTACTCTAACCCTAAACTTAACCCAATTTGTTCCCCAGCCCTAACCCTAACCCAATTTGGCCCAAGCCCTAAACCTAAACCTAATTTGGTCTCTAATCAGCCCTAAACCTAACCCAATTTGGCCCCTATACCTAACCCTAACCCAATTTGGCCCAAGCCCTAAACCTAAACCTAATTTGGTCTCTAATCAGCCCTAAACCTAACCCAATTTGGCCCCTATACCTAAACCTAACCCAATTTGGGCCCCTAATCCTAAACCTAATTTTAAGCCTAGCCCAATTTGTGGCCCTAACCCTAACCCCTCTATCTGAAGCCTAATTTGGTTCCCCAACCCCACCCTTAAGCCCAAACCCTGACCATAACCCGTAAATTGACCCGAGAGGTCCTTTAGAGCCAAGTAGGCCTACATTTATGTTCCGTATATTGCCCAAAAGAGGCCAAAAATAATATACGAGGTACGCTAACCGGTTATTGGTAAAGGATGGAACTAAGTAAAGGAAAAGGGAAATGAAGGAGGACAAAGAGAAGGGATAATTGGGTTAGTAAATTAATTTAATACAATTCATGGGGGAATACAATTTATAAAAATACAGGGCTAAAACCTAAACATTGGACATATAACAAGGGAGAGTATAAAAAGGGAGAAAACACAAGTAAGAATCAGTTTGGCAGTGGCTTTCGGAGGAGCAGCATCTCCCCAAAATTGGATAAAAAAGGGATCTGTATGTCGTGGCCCTGGCCTGAAGAAGCCCAAATTAGGGCGAAACGTCGCGAAGGGCGCCACCTAGGACATACAGAAAAAAGAACAACAAGGTTAACCAAACACAAACGGGTGGGAATTAGAAAAACAAACTAAGCCAAACTATAAAACATAAAAAACAACAAAAAAATAGAAAAAACTAAAAAACCTAAAAATAGAAGATGGAAAGAGGGAGGTGACTTACCGTATGGCAGGACAGTGCATTCACTCCGGGGATGATCACGCCCCGGAGTTTTTCTTTCATAAACCTAACTCGCCAGCGCCGCCTACGGGTCATGGTCGCCCCCCTTGCTCCATACTAAGCTAAATTATGCTAACTAACCCCTTACTCTAACCCTAAACTTAACCCAATTTGTTCCCCAGCCCTAACCCTAACCCAATTTGGCCCAAGCCCTAAACCTAAACCTAATTTGGTCTCTAATCAGCCCTAAACCTAACCCAATTTGGCCCCTATACCTAACCCTAACCCAATTTGGCCCAAGCCCTAAACCTAAACCTAATTTGGTCTCTAATCAGCCCTAACAACCTAACCCAATTTGGCCCCTATACCTAAACCTAACCCAATTTGGGCCCCTAATCCTAAACCTAATTTTAAGCCTAGCCCAATTTGTGGCCCTAACCCTAACCCCTCTATCTGAAGCCTAATTTGGTTCCCCAACCCCACCCTTAAGCCCAAACCCTGACCATAACCCGTAAATTGACCCGAGAGGTCCTTTAGAGCCAAGTAGGCCTACATTTATGTTCCGTATATTGCCCAAAAGAGGCCAAAAATAATATACGAGGTACGCTAACCGGTTATTGGTAAAGGATGGAACTAAGTAAAGGAAAAGGGAAATGAAGGAGGACAAAGAGAAGGGATAATTGGGTTAGTAAATTAATTTAATACAATTCATGGGGGAATACAATTTATAAAAATACAGGGCTAAAACCTAAACATTGGACATATAACAAGGGAGAGTATAAAAAGGGAGAAAACACAAGTAAGAATCAGTTTGGCAGTGGCTTTCGGAGGAGCAGCATCTCCCCAAAATTGGATAAAAAAGGGATCTGTATGTCGTGGCCCTGGCCTGAAGAAGCCCAAATTAGGGCGAAACGTCGCGAAGGGCGCCACCTAGGACATACAGAAAAAAGAACAACAAGGTTAACCAAACACAAACGGGTGGGAATTAGAAAAACAAACTAAGCCAAACTATAAAACATAAAAAACAACAAAAAAATAGAAAAAACTAAAAAACCTAAAAATAGAAGATGGAAAGAGGGAGGTGACTTACCGTATGGCAGGACAGTGCATTCACTCCGGGGATGATCACGCCCCGGAGTTTTTCTTTCATAAACCTAACTCGCCAGCGCCGCCTACGGGTCATGGTCGCCCCCCTTGCTCCATACTAAGCTAAATTATGCTAACTAACCCCTTACTCTAACCCTAAACTTAACCCAATTTGTTCCCCAGCCCTAACCCTAACCCAATTTGGCCCAAGCCCTAAACCTAAACCTAATTTGGTCTCTAATCAGCCCTAAACCTAACCCAATTTGGCCCCTATACCTAACCCTAACCCAATTTGGCCCAAGCCCTAAACCTAAACCTAATTTGGTCTCTAATCAGCCCTAAACCTAACCCAATTTGGCCCCTATACCTAAACCTAACCCAATTTGGGCCCCTAATCCTAAACCTAATTTTAAGCCTAGCCCAATTTGTGGCCCTAACCCTAACCCCTCTATCTGAAGCCTAATTTGGTTCCCCAACCCCACCCTTAAGCCCAAACCCTGACCATAACCCGTAAATTGACCCGAGAGGTCCTTTAGAGCCAAGTAGGCCTACATTTATGTTCCGTATATTGCCCAAAAGAGGCCAAAAATAATATACGAGGTACGCTAACCGGTTATTGGTAAAGGATGGAACTAAGTAAAGGAAAAGGGAAATGAAGGAGGACAAAGAGAAGGGATAATTGGGTTAGTAAATTAATTTAATACAATTCATGGGGGAATACAATTTATAAAAATACAGGGCTAAAACCTAAACATTGGACATATAACAAGGGAGAGTATAAAAAGGGAGAAAACACAAGTAAGAATCAGTTTGGCAGTGGCTTTCGGAGGAGCAGCATCTCCCCAAAATTGGATAAAAAAGGGATCTGTATGTCGTGGCCCTGGCCTGAAGAAGCCCAAATTAGGGCGAAACGTCGCGAAGGGCGCCACCTAGGACATACAGAAAAAAGAACAACAAGGTTAACCAAACACAAACGGGTGGGAATTAGAAAAACAAACTAAGCCAAACTATAAAACATAAAAAACAACAAAAAAATAGAAAAAACTAAAAAACCTAAAAATAGAAGATGGAAAGAGGGAGGTGACTTACCGTATGGCAGGACAGTGCATTCACTCCGGGGATGATCACGCCCCGGAGTTTTTCTTTCATAAACCTAACTCGCCAGCGCCGCCTACGGGTCATGGTCGCCCCCCTTGCTCCATACTAAGCTAAATTATGCTAACTAACCCCTTACTCTAACCCTAAACTTAACCCAATTTGTTCCCCAGCCCTAACCCTAACCCAATTTGGCCCAAGCCCTAAACCTAAACCTAATTTGGTCTCTAATCAGCCCTAAACCTAACCCAATTTGGCCCCTATACCTAACCCTAACCCAATTTGGCCCAAGCCCTAAACCTAAACCTAATTTGGTCTCTAATCAGCCCTAAACCTAACCCAATTTGGCCCCTATACCTAAACCTAACCCAATTTGGGCCCCTAATCCTAAACCTAATTTTAAGCCTAGCCCAATTTGTGGCCCTAACCCTAACCCCTCTATCTGAAGCCTAATTTGGTTCCCCAACCCCACCCTTAAGCCCAAACCCTGACCATAACCCGTAAATTGACCCGAGAGGTCCTTTAGAGCCAAGTAGGCCTACATTTATGTTCCGTATATTGCCCAAAAGAGGCCAAAAATAATATACGAGGTACGCTAACCGGTTATTGGTAAAGGATGGAACTAAGTAAAGGAAAAGGGAAATGAAGGAGGACAAAGAGAAGGGATAATTGGGTTAGTAAATTAATTTAATACAATTCATGGGGGAATACAATTTATAAAAATACAGGGCTAAAACCTAAACATTGGACATATAACAAGGGAGAGTATAAAAAGGGAGAAAACACAAGTAAGAATCAGTTTGGCAGTGGCTTTCGGAGGAGCAGCATCTCCCCAAAATTGGATAAAAAAGGGATCTGTATGTCGTGGCCCTGGCCTGAAGAAGCCCAAATTAGGGCGAAACGTCGCGAAGGGCGCCACCTAGGACATACAGAAAAAAGAACAACAAGGTTAACCAAACACAAACGGGTGGGAATTAGAAAAACAAACTAAGCCAAACTATAAAACATAAAAAACAACAAAAAAATAGAAAAAACTAAAAAACCTAAAAATAGAAGATGGAAAGAGGGAGGTGACTTACCGTATGGCAGGACAGTGCATTCACTCCGGGGATGATCACGCCCCGGAGTTTTTCTTTCATAAACCTAACTCGCCAGCGCCGCCTACGGGTCATGGTCGCCCCCCTTGCTCCATACTAAGCTAAATTATGCTAACTAACCCCTTACTCTAACCCTAAACTTAACCCAATTTGTTCCCCAGCCCTAACCCTAACCCAATTTGGCCCAAGCCCTAAACCTAAACCTAATTTGGTCTCTAATCAGCCCTAAACCTAACCCAATTTGGCCCCTATACCTAACCCTAACCCAATTTGGCCCAAGCCCTAAACCTAAACCTAATTTGGTCTCTAATCAGCCCTAAACCTAACCCAATTTGGCCCCTATACCTAAACCTAACCCAATTTGGGCCCCTAATCCTAAACCTAATTTTAAGCCTAGCCCAATTTGTGGCCCTAACCCTAACCCCTCTATCTGAAGCCTAATTTGGTTCCCCAACCCCACCCTTAAGCCCAAACCCTGACCATAACCCGTAAATTGACCCGAGAGGTCCTTTAGAGCCAAGTAGGCCTACATTTATGTTCCGTATATTGCCCAAAAGAGGCCAAAAATAATATACGAGGTACGCTAACCGGTTATTGGTAAAGGATGGAACTAAGTAAAGGAAAAGGGAAATGAAGGAGGACAAAGAGAAGGGATAATTGGGTTAGTAAATTAATTTAATACAATTCATGGGGGAATACAATTTATAAAAATACAGGGCTAAAACCTAAACATTGGACATATAACAAGGGAGAGTATAAAAAGGGAGAAAACACAAGTAAGAATCAGTTTGGCAGTGGCTTTCGGAGGAGCAGCATCTCCCCAAAATTGGATAAAAAAGGGATCTGTATGTCGTGGCCCTGGCCTGAAGAAGCCCAAATTAGGGCGAAACGTCGCGAAGGGCGCCACCTAGGACATACAGAAAAAAGAACAACAAGGTTAACCAAACACAAACGGGTGGGAATTAGAAAAACAAACTAAGCCAAACTATAAAACATAAAAAACAACAAAAAAATAGAAAAAACTAAAAAACCTAAAAATAGAAGATGGAAAGAGGGAGGTGACTTACCGTATGGCAGGACAGTGCATTCACTCCGGGGATGATCACGCCCCGGAGTTTTTCTTTCATAAACCTAACTCGCCAGCGCCGCCTACGGGTCATGGTCGCCCCCCTTGCTCCATACTAAGCTAAATTATGCTAACTAACCCCTTACTCTAACCCTAAACTTAACCCAATTTGTTCCCCAGCCCTAACCCTAACCCAATTTGGCCCAAGCCCTAAACCTAAACCTAATTTGGTCTCTAATCAGCCCTAAACCTAACCCAATTTGGCCCCTATACCTAACCCTAACCCAATTTGGCCCAAGCCCTAAACCTAAACCTAATTTGGTCTCTAATCAGCCCTAAACCTAACCCAATTTGGCCCCTATACCTAAACCTAACCCAATTTGGGCCCCTAATCCTAAACCTAATTTTAAGCCTAGCCCAATTTGTGGCCCTAACCCTAACCCCTCTATCTGAAGCCTAATTTGGTTCCCCAACCCCACCCTTAAGCCCAAACCCTGACCATAACCCGTAAATTGACCCGAGAGGTCCTTTAGAGCCAAGTAGGCCTACATTTATGTTCCGTATATTGCCCAAAAGAGGCCAAAAATAATATACGAGGTACGCTAACCGGTTATTGGTAAAGGATGGAACTAAGTAAAGGAAAAGGGAAATGAAGGAGGACAAAGAGAAGGGATAATTGGGTTAGTAAATTAATTTAATACAATTCATGGGGGAATACAATTTATAAAAATACAGGGCTAAAACCTAAACATTGGACATATAACAAGGGAGAGTATAAAAAGGGAGAAAACACAAGTAAGAATCAGTTTGGCAGTGGCTTTCGGAGGAGCAGCATCTCCCCAAAATTGGATAAAAAAGGGATCTGTATGTCGTGGCCCTGGCCTGAAGAAGCCCAAATTAGGGCGAAACGTCGCGAAGGGCGCCACCTAGGACATACAGAAAAAAGAACAACAAGGTTAACCAAACACAAACGGGTGGGAATTAGAAAAACAAACTAAGCCAAACTATAAAACATAAAAAACAACAAAAAAATAGAAAAAACTAAAAAACCTAAAAATAGAAGATGGAAAGAGGGAGGTGACTTACCGTATGGCAGGACAGTGCATTCACTCCGGGGATGATCACGCCCCGGAGTTTTTCTTTCATAAACCTAACTCGCCAGCGCCGCCTACGGGTCATGGTCGCCCCCCTTGCTCCATACTAAGCTAAATTATGCTAACTAACCCCTTACTCTAACCCTAAACTTAACCCAATTTGTTCCCCAGCCCTAACCCTAACCCAATTTGGCCCAAGCCCTAAACCTAAACCTAATTTGGTCTCTAATCAGCCCTAAACCTAACCCAATTTGGCCCCTATACCTAACCCTAACCCAATTTGGCCCAAGCCCTAAACCTAAACCTAATTTGGTCTCTAATCAGCCCTAAACCTAACCCAATTTGGCCCCTATACCTAAACCTAACCCAATTTGGGCCCCTAATCCTAAACCTAATTTTAAGCCTAGCCCAATTTGTGGCCCTAACCCTAACCCCTCTATCTGAAGCCTAATTTGGTTCCCCAACCCCACCCTTAAGCCCAAACCCTGACCATAACCCGTAAATTGACCCGAGAGGTCCTTTAGAGCCAAGTAGGCCTACATTTATGTTCCGTATATTGCCCAAAAGAGGCCAAAAATAATATACGAGGTACGCTAACCGGTTATTGGTAAAGGATGGAACTAAGTAAAGGAAAAGGGAAATGAAGGAGGACAAAGAGAAGGGATAATTGGGTTAGTAAATTAATTTAATACAATTCATGGGGGAATACAATTTATAAAAATACAGGGCTAAAACCTAAACATTGGACATATAACAAGGGAGAGTATAAAAAGGGAGAAAACACAAGTAAGAATCAGTTTGGCAGTGGCTTTCGGAGGAGCAGCATCTCCCCAAAATTGGATAAAAAAGGGATCTGTATGTCGTGGCCCTGGCCTGAAGAAGCCCAAATTAGGGCGAAACGTCGCGAAGGGCGCCACCTAGGACATACAGAAAAAAGAACAACAAGGTTAACCAAACACAAACGGGTGGGAATTAGAAAAACAAACTAAGCCAAACTATAAAACATAAAAAACAACAAAAAAATAGAAAAAACTAAAAAACCTAAAAATAGAAGATGGAAAGAGGGAGGTGACTTACCGTATGGCAGGACAGTGCATTCACTCCGGGGATGATCACGCCCCGGAGTTTTTCTTTCATAAACCTAACTCGCCAGCGCCGCCTACGGGTCATGGTCGCCCCCCTTGCTCCATACTAAGCTAAATTATGCTAACTAACCCCTTACTCTAACCCTAAACTTAACCCAATTTGTTCCCCAGCCCTAACCCTAACCCAATTTGGCCCAAGCCCTAAACCTAAACCTAATTTGGTCTCTAATCAGCCCTAAACCTAACCCAATTTGGCCCCTATACCTAACCCTAACCCAATTTGGCCCAAGCCCTAAACCTAAACCTAATTTGGTCTCTAATCAGCCCTAAACCTAACCCAATTTGGCCCCTATACCTAAACCTAACCCAATTTGGGCCCCTAATCCTAAACCTAATTTTAAGCCTAGCCCAATTTGTGGCCCTAACCCTAACCCCTCTATCTGAAGCCTAATTTGGTTCCCCAACCCCACCCTTAAGCCCAAACCCTGACCATAACCCGTAAATTGACCCGAGAGGTCCTTTAGAGCCAAGTAGGCCTACATTTATGTTCCGTATATTGCCCAAAAGAGGCCAAAAATAATATACGAGGTACGCTAACCGGTTATTGGTAAAGGATGGAACTAAGTAAAGGAAAAGGGAAATGAAGGAGGACAAAGAGAAGGGATAATTGGGTTAGTAAATTAATTTAATACAATTCATGGGGGAATACAATTTATAAAAATACAGGGCTAAAACCTAAACATTGGACATATAACAAGGGAGAGTATAAAAAGGGAGAAAACACAAGTAAGAATCAGTTTGGCAGTGGCTTTCGGAGGAGCAGCATCTCCCCAAAATTGGATAAAAAAGGGATCTGTATGTCGTGGCCCTGGCCTGAAGAAGCCCAAATTAGGGCGAAACGTCGCGAAGGGCGCCACCTAGGACATACAGAAAAAAGAACAACAAGGTTAACCAAACACAAACGGGTGGGAATTAGAAAAACAAACTAAGCCAAACTATAAAACATAAAAAACAACAAAAAAATAGAAAAAACTAAAAAACCTAAAAATAGAAGATGGAAAGAGGGAGGTGACTTACCGTATGGCAGGACAGTGCATTCACTCCGGGGATGATCACGCCCCGGAGTTTTTCTTTCATAAACCTAACTCGCCAGCGCCGCCTACGGGTCATGGTCGCCCCCCTTGCTCCATACTAAGCTAAATTATGCTAACTAACCCCTTACTCTAACCCTAAACTTAACCCAATTTGTTCCCCAGCCCTAACCCTAACCCAATTTGGCCCAAGCCCTAAACCTAAACCTAATTTGGTCTCTAATCAGCCCTAAACCTAACCCAATTTGGCCCCTATACCTAACCCTAACCCAATTTGGCCCAAGCCCTAAACCTAAACCTAATTTGGTCTCTAATCAGCCCTAAACCTAACCCAATTTGGCCCCTATACCTAAACCTAACCCAATTTGGGCCCCTAATCCTAAACCTAATTTTAAGCCTAGCCCAATTTGTGGCCCTAACCCTAACCCCTCTATCTGAAGCCTAATTTGGTTCCCCAACCCCACCCTTAAGCCCAAACCCTGACCATAACCCGTAAATTGACCCGAGAGGTCCTTTAGAGCCAAGTAGGCCTACATTTATGTTCCGTATATTGCCCAAAAGAGGCCAAAAATAATATACGAGGTACGCTAACCGGTTATTGGTAAAGGATGGAACTAAGTAAAGGAAAAGGGAAATGAAGGAGGACAAAGAGAAGGGATAATTGGGTTAGTAAATTAATTTAATACAATTCATGGGGGAATACAATTTATAAAAATACAGGGCTAAAACCTAAACATTGGACATATAACAAGGGAGAGTATAAAAAGGGAGAAAACACAAGTAAGAATCAGTTTGGCAGTGGCTTTCGGAGGAGCAGCATCTCCCCAAAATTGGATAAAAAAGGGATCTGTATGTCGTGGCCCTGGCCTGAAGAAGCCCAAATTAGGGCGAAACGTCGCGAAGGGCGCCACCTAGGACATACAGAAAAAAGAACAACAAGGTTAACCAAACACAAACGGGTGGGAATTAGAAAAACAAACTAAGCCAAACTATAAAACATAAAAAACAACAAAAAAATAGAAAAAACTAAAAAACCTAAAAATAGAAGATGGAAAGAGGGAGGTGACTTACCGTATGGCAGGACAGTGCATTCACTCCGGGGATGATCACGCCCCGGAGTTTTTCTTTCATAAACCTAACTCGCCAGCGCCGCCTACGGGTCATGGTCGCCCCCCTTGCTCCATACTAAGCTAAATTATGCTAACTAACCCCTTACTCTAACCCTAAACTTAACCCAATTTGTTCCCCAGCCCTAACCCTAACCCAATTTGGCCCAAGCCCTAAACCTAAACCTAATTTGGTCTCTAATCAGCCCTAAACCTAACCCAATTTGGCCCCTATACCTAACCCTAACCCAATTTGGCCCAAGCCCTAAACCTAAACCTAATTTGGTCTCTAATCAGCCCTAAACCTAACCCAATTTGGCCCCTATACCTAAACCTAACCCAATTTGGGCCCCTAATCCTAAACCTAATTTTAAGCCTAGCCCAATTTGTGGCCCTAACCCTAACCCCTCTATCTGAAGCCTAATTTGGTTCCCCAACCCCACCCTTAAGCCCAAACCCTGACCATAACCCGTAAATTGACCCGAGAGGTCCTTTAGAGCCAAGTAGGCCTACATTTATGTTCCGTATATTGCCCAAAAGAGGCCAAAAATAATATACGAGGTACGCTAACCGGTTATTGGTAAAGGATGGAACTAAGTAAAGGAAAAGGGAAATGAAGGAGGACAAAGAGAAGGGATAATTGGGTTAGTAAATTAATTTAATACAATTCATGGGGGAATACAATTTATAAAAATACAGGGCTAAAACCTAAACATTGGACATATAACAAGGGAGAGTATAAAAAGGGAGAAAACACAAGTAAGAATCAGTTTGGCAGTGGCTTTCGGAGGAGCAGCATCTCCCCAAAATT